>JBCAUJ010000042.1:1030443-1040736 GCA_038406275.1 Cataglyphis albicans
AAAATATTATTAAAGATTGGTTGGTTTTGAATTTGACGAGAATTGGTAAAAGGGTTTATTTTTGATAAAATTTTGAATTTTTCAATAAATGTCTGTGCACGCTTTAACTTTCACAAATTTTGAAATATTGAACTAAATATTTTTACGTAAATAGAATATCATTAAAGAATGATTGGCATTGAATTTGAAGAGAATTGAGTTTATTTTGAGTTTTTCTAAAAAGAGTTTATTTTGAATTTTTCTAAAAAAAAATTGTGATTGCTTGTAATTTCCGCAAATTTTGAGATATCGGGCTAAATAATTTGATATGAGACATTTTTACTGATATTATAAAGCTAAGGAAATGAAATTATGAGGAAGCAATGTGCATGCAAGTGAATAGAATGTGAGAGTCGCTATTTTCCTCTAGTCAAATCAAAATTCAAGGCTAATTTATCGAGGCAGCTTTCAAGCTGATCTAAAGCATAATAAATGAAGCGATCCCTTGTACGCGAACAATAACGTCCTTCCCAGCGCGACCAGTGAAAAATATTAGCATACCATCATCGGTTAACCTTATCCTTTCTACCCACGTATTGTTATCGGTTCTTCGGATCTATACCCGAGCCTATGAATCCTAAATATGCGGACTTGCGCAACCGCGTTAGCCTTGTCGTCGACGTCGAGCTTAGCGAGCTAAGAACGTAGGACGAAAAGCGTTTGCCACGACCCAGTTTCGCTTTGTGCCAATATGGCCAATCGTATCCGAACGGGCGTTCCTCATTAGAGGAGTCTCGATTAGCCAATTAACGGTCGGCTGCAAGATCTGGAGACTGAAAAGTTCCAGAGCGGGAACACTTCGAACCCTGTGGTTCGAACGCGGCGATCAGAGCTGCCAAAAATTTCCACGTACACCGTGTAGAACTTCGAGAATTCTATTCTAAGCGTGCTCGACGGTGGAATGTAGAAGAATGCGATGCGAAACTTTATAGAATGATCAAGAAGATAAAAAGCTAAAAAAAAAAAAAAGTAAAATATTTTGCAAATTAGAAACTTGCACATTGATTTCTCATAATATTATTTCTTTTCCTCCATAATAATATCAGTAGTCATAATTACAAATACGTCCAAATTCAATATCAACTATGTTTTAATGATACTTTATTTATGTAAAAATATTTAGCCCGATATCTCAAAATTTGTGTTAGAGCATGCACAGACATTTATTAAAAAATTCAAAATTTTATTAAAAATTAACCCTTTCACCAATTCTTATCAAATTCAATATCGATCTTTCTTTAATGATATTCTATTCATGTAAAAATATTTAAACCTATATCTCAAAATTTGCGAAAGTTTGAGTAATAACACCCTTTTTTTGAAAAATTCACAATTTTATAAAAAAATCCTTCACCGATTCTAGTCAAGTACAATACCAACCAACTTTTAATGATACTCTATTCATATAAAAAAATTTAGTCCGTTATCTCAAAATTTATGGCAATTAGTGCAACCACGTCTTTTTTGTGCGCATACACACATACATGCACATGGAAATTTTGTAAAAATATGTTTTTTCGATGTCTTAGAATATTTTGAACGCATTGACATGAAAATTTGAAAAGAAAAAAAAAAATTTTTTTTCACAAAACAAAGCTTTCTCTACGAGGAAGCAAAAAATTGACAGATATAGCATCAGAAAAAAAGTGAATATATATATATTTTTTTTATATACAAAGTGCGCTTATTTATTTTGTCACAATTACGTCTAATGATGGCCGTCAGTCTTCTTTTAAATACCTCGCCAAGAAAGTGTAAGCAAGTCACGCTTCGACGTAGGAGGCGCGACAATGTGCCTATCTCTCTCTCTCTCTCTCTCTCTCTCTCTCTCTCTCTCTCTCTCTTTCTCATAGCGTTCAATCTAATTTAAATATTTAACAGTGTCGATGTACAGCGTGCGATAATCGCGACTCGTTACAAGCCCGAGTGACATGCTACCCGCGATGGAGCCTGCTTGTCAGGCGTCGCGGTGGCGCGGGCGCTACCGGGGCACGTCTCTGCATTAAGATGCAAATGAGCACCGACGCATCGCGACGGAGAATCGGCCCAATGTCATTGCCGATGCGAGTCGCCGTGATTCCGCGCGAAATGAAATTTCGCGAGGCAATTCTTCTTTCGCCCGCGATTCGTATGCGTAAAGCGTCGCCAATATGACGAATAATCTCTCGACGGACGGACGCGCAGGTCGATATATAGAGAGTGGTGTAAATTTAATCGCTCCACAACAGACGCGCGGCGACGGGAACACGGGCGCATTCGCATGCGTCCGTTCATGTCGAGTCGTGTGTTAAATAGCAGACGCGGAAGGGATCAGAATGCACTTCCTGCGTGCGCGTCTCCCGCTTCGTTTAAATAAACGAAGCCGACCGTGCCACTTTTCGAGGTCGTCCCCCCCTTTTTTTTTTTTTTTGCTCTCACCTCGACATCGCCGAATCGTTACGAGCGCTTTGTCGCGCTTCGCTCGTCCTCTTCGCGACTGCTCGCAGGTGGGACTAATACAGCATTGTTTTTCGTGCACTTGGTTCGTCATGATAGTTATTAAGGCCGACCTATTTGCGCGCGAGTAAGTAAAGCATCGACGCCACTTTTGTTCGCGTTTTTTTATTTTTATTTTTATTTTTATTTTATTTTATTTTATTTTTTTTTATTTCCTCCGTTCACCTCTTTCGCTCTAAATATATCCGACGTGCCATCCGCTCGCCAACACGTTGCCGCGCGAGTTTCGTCGGATATATTACATTTTGAATGAACATTTAATTCTATTAAATATTTCACGAATTCGTAATTCGTTTAATTGGATCACTCAGCGCGAACACAGATACGAAAAATGTATAATAAACATCGCTACCAATATTGAATACATTATTTCAATTATTTTTCGACCACTCACAAGTTTGTTATGCGTCCATAACTTTCAAAGTAGATGAGAGTAATCAAGTCGATGATTATATATGAATATTCTCAGCATGGCTAATTGAGTTGTTTACTTCAAAACATACGAGATTCAATGGAAAGTGGATGGCAATAAATTTTAAGGACGTATATGTCAAAACATTGACAAAAGCGTGAAAATTTCGTAGGCTGTTCTACTATTTCTTCTCAGTATCTGAGCACAATTAAATTATTCAAGTTTAGAAATTATTTAAGTTTAAAGTTAGTATTAATTTTTATGGAGAATCGCGTATTTATAAATTTAGCATTTATTGACAAATTTGATAAAAAAAAAACATTACCAACGAAATAAAAATTTTTGTATTTATTTAGAAAACTCTATAATAAACATTTGTATAAAACTTGATTTAGAAGTTTAAAAGTTATTTACTAAAACTGGATGATATTATCTCTCTTTTTTTCTGCAAATTACTTTTTTTTTTTTTTTTGCTTCTTGCAATTAATTCCAGGAGTATTCAAGCTTTTGTAATAAATTAGAAAAAATATTTATTACAACTATTTTCTTTTTATGAAGATGTTAAAAACCATATTATTTTATGATATTTTAATACTTTTTATAATGCAGATTTATTTATTTGATTTTTTCAAACAATATAAACGTAAGAAATATATATATTTTTTTTAAATTTTGACAGTTTTTTGCTATTATTGTGCAGCAAAAATATCTCAAACATATATTCTATCGACAATCAATTGTATATTTCAAATTTTATTTTTCAAAAAAAAAAAAAAAAAAACAGATTATATATTTCTCTAAGAGAAGATTTATATAAAATATATTTTCGTATAAAAATTATAATTAAACAAAATTATTTTTAAATTTCACCTAGCATCTCTCATGTACTGAATATTTCCAAGTACATATTTTCTTTGTTATACGCACATTTTTCGTATTTTTTATCATCTGTACAATAAATCATTTAATTTTATTTTGTGATAAATCATTCATTTTTTTTTTGCTCACTCGGCAAAGTTATTACATAATGGACAAGCAAAAGGAAACTTGATGTTAGAAGAATAAGAATAAGAAAAATCAAACGTGAAAAAATTTACCTGCCGAATAACGGGTGCCATAGTTGCGACTCGTCCGGCGAGGTCGCGGTGGAACTCACTTCCGGCTCCTGCTTGAGTAATCCGCTGCGCACCCTGAGCAGAGGCGGATAGGGATTGACGCGTGATCGGCTCGCGCCGCTCGAGAGGTCAATCGGCTGCGCCGGCATCAACGTGCCGATCGGTTTACAGCTGAGTTTGGGTCTGCCAGTGACGGACCCGCCGCCTCTCGCGCCGTTGATTTGACCGGACGATCCCTTATTAATGAGACCATTAACGCCGTTAACGGCCCTGGGTTGTTGCGGTTGTGCTCTTGAGACCGGGCCTTCACCGTGATCCAGCACGTGCTGGAGATGCGCGAGCGATATCACAAGTAGATCGGGATCCCGGAGTAGATCGGGCCTGGTGAGGGCCTCGGGCAGCCTCAATTCGGGTCTACTGGCCAGTAACTTGGGGATCTCCGTCGCGGGCGCGGCGGCTAAACCCGGCAAATAGTCGCGGGGGACCAGAAGAGGATCGGGGATCAGATGACCGACGGTCTCGATAAGTTCGCGTAACTGAGTGGCCGGGTCCAGGAGTTTGTCCGTGCTACTGGACGTGGCGCAGGCGATCTGATTTTGGCTTTGGCGATCGATGAAGTGGTTCTTCGTTTTAGCGATGATTTTTTGGTAACCAATCTGGTTGGCTCTCTGCCGCTGTCCGGTCGACTGCCATTCGACCGACATCGGCCTTTTGGGCGCGACGCGATCCGTGTAAAAGGTGCTGTGGATGTCACCGCTGGACATCGGCCTACCAAAGTTCCTCGTCTCTTGATTGTGAACGTACAGGCGTTCTTGGAAGCTGCGCTGATTGCCGGTCCTCTTCATGTTTTTGTCGACGCTCGAATGCACGGGTCGAGAAACAGACTCGAGACTCTGATCGAATCGCGTCGATGTTCCCTCCTTCGATCTCTCATAGTCACGCGATTCCACGCAACTGGACGAAGCCAGGATACTCTTCAGCGTCAATTCGCTCTTGGCATCTTCCGAACAGGAAACCGAACAAGGCGGACTCGGCAGTAACCTCTCGAGGTATGCCGATGACGATCTTCGAGATGCAGGGGAGCAAGGAATTCCGCTAGGTTGAGGAGAAACTACGGTGCCGCGTGAGCGTAGTTCCTCCAAGACTTGCTCGTCGAAATGCTCGAGATCTTGATATTTACACTTGGCTTGCGCTTCATTGCTTCTGCTGGAACCGATCCAGAGCAAATCGCTCTTCATGTTCTCCAGCGAGGTTTTGCGATCTTCCTGAGAAGAGATTCTGGAACCTGGCTTGTTGTAGTAATTCGTGTCAATGGTGTCAAACACCAATGAGTCTGCCTTTTGCCGTTTAAGATCTTCTAAGACCTGCGAGTCGCAGTCATCTTCTTCTTCGTCCTCGTCTTCTTCGTGGGGAAATCCGTCTAGCTTCAATTGCTCCGGATACGCGTCGGCCTTGTTGAAACTGACGGTACTCTCGGGCGATTCGACGCGGCGTTTCATACTCGGCGAGGTCGTCGTCGTCAGCTGACCCGAAGCATTTCTATAGCTCGGTATAATGATCGACAGGCCCGGTAAGTTGCGAGGTGAACTTATACGTCCGCTATTGTCATTTACAAAATTGTTCGAGTTCTTCAATAGCTTTTCGACACATTCCGCTTGCGAATCCGGCGACCTGCTCGACGAGGACGCCTTGGAAGGCGGCCGCGCGGGTGATACAATTAGATTCTTGCCAATCTCGGGCGTGTGGTTTCTCGTCACGGACACCGAGAGTCCTGGCGTATTCCTCAGAGCATCGAGGATCTTCGAGCTATCGTTGTAATCGATTTTCGCCGGCTCGCCGGGCTCGTCCGGCGCCTCCTCCTCGGTCTCCATCGGCGCCTCCTCCTCGGTCGGTATCCTTGGCCACGTGACCAGGGAGTTGGATCTGCACGTTGACCGATCGACTAACCCTCCGTCAGCTTCCGCGATTTTACAGGAACTCAACGTCGTCTTGGAATTATCTTCTGGTGAAAGAAGCATGACCTTGTTCTCTACGCAAATCTTTCTGTCCACCATCTCCTTCAAGCAACAATCCTCCTTCAGAATCTTCTCCTCGTGCACCTCCAGTTTATCGTCAATCTCATCATTTTGGTCAATGATCTCGGCTTGGCAACTGGATACCGACACTCTTCTCGATCTATCTTTTGCATGGTCGGGTTTCGTATCCTTGACTCTTCTTTCTACACATTGCTTCTCGTCAAGAACTTCATAGGTTTTGGTGGAATCGACCGGTAGATCAGCGGTGGGAGTGTCAGTGGCGAGAACGGGCGAGGCCGTTGCATCTATCATGTTCAATATGTCCTGAATGCCCGTCTTGTTCACACGACTCGGTTTCCCGCTGTCTTCCTCTTCCTCTTCCTCCTCCGCCTCATCTTCATCCTCTTCTGCCTCGTCGATTGCGTTCTTCTCGTTTCGCTCGTTACTTTCCTCCATTCGCTTCGTCTCGTTTGCCGTCGCGTCCTTAGGTCTCGCGTGGCGAACGACATTTTGATGCGCGCTCTCGGGAAGTTGCGATAGATGCAGCTGTTCCAGAACGACGCGCGGTTGGAACAACTTGTCCTTCTGCAGTCTCTCCAAATTAACCCGCCCGCCTAATCTATCCTTGCTCTTCAAGCTGAATAGACGATCCTCCACCTTGCTCCGTTCGCGATCCTTATCCTCCTCGCCATTTTTTCCCCCGCCTTCGTTGTCGTTATCCTCGTCCGAGCAACTTTGACCACCAGAATTCCACTTGGAGCCGTCATGGGCTCCCAGAGGATAGGAATATCCTCGTCGACTCGCCTCTTCGTCGTAACGTCTCTTCCTGCCTGCGCCTTCGCCAGGAAGCAAACCGCTCGTCGCACCGTTCGCCGTATATTTTCGCGGATGACGCCGATGGGAGCTTGCCATCGCGTTTGTCGGCGCGACCTCCTGATGCCGCTTGCCATTCTCCTTCTCGTCGTTGGACGAGACCGAGGAGGCCGATGACGTCTCGACCGGGCTTGACGTCGTCCTCTTGCAGGCAGTAGCCAAGGCGATCGTATAAATGTTGGACGTTGTACGCGGTATCGAGCGCCATCCTTGCGCGGTTTTGGTGAGCTTGATGCGATTCCGCTTATCGTAATCCTCGCATCTCACCTCGACGATCCTCTGCTCGCGCTGCGACGCCCAGAGGAAGATCGGATTGACTTTCGGCCGTTTTTCTTCCGGTTCGTCCAGCGTTCTGTCTTGCGACGCTTTGTCCTGGACACGCTTCTGATGCTTCTGATGATGATGGTGGTGGTGATGGTCGTGATGTTGATGATGATGGCGTCTTTGACGACGGGGCACTGTGCCCCGCGCAGGGGCCCCGCTCATCACTCCATTCAACGAACGGTGGTTACTCTGTCTCTCTCGCCCGACGGGATCGCATCCGGCCACTTGATTGTCGACGATCGAAACGATGACCGCTATATCGAATTATCGCGAATTGTCGCGTAATGCGATACAACCATACGATCCTTCTCCTGCGAAAAAACCGCCTACGTACGCGATTGGATCTCGTAGTTCACATTCTTTGGCTCGCTATTCCGTTCCGGCGTATCTTTTGGATATAATTTGTAATGAACCCAATTATCGCACTGTGCATCGTAGACACCCGGTAGCTGAACGCGCGAGGATTGCGCGATCTCGATCGAAACGCCAAGTCGAAACGAACCCCCGTTCAAACGACCGTTCACCGAACTCGTTCTCGCGCAATCGAACTCAAGGCCATCTCGCCATTGTCGTCCCGGAACGAGAAGAACGCTTCCGTGTCTACTATTACTACTGTACCCGGGACCAGCCGCCTCTTGTTCCCGGTCGCGCGATCGTAATCACCGCGATTATTATCGTGCTATATCACCTCGATTCCGGGGTCGTGGGTCGTTCGTCGACATCCACACCGGAACGACTCGTTCGCTTCCGATGCCGACGCTCGAGTCGTCGAAGCCCGAGGTCGCCGGCGTTCGTCCGGCTATCGAACCGTGACACGACGCCGCGCAGCCGAACGGGGACACGCGAGAGCACGGGCGTCGATCCTCATCGGGGCTCGTCGTCGTCGTCGAAGCGGCGAACTTGCGGCATCGTCGCGACGAGCTTACGCTCGATCGCTCGAGCGTCCAGGTCGAATCCCTCGCAACTTGAGCCCTTAACGTCTCTAGCGAGCAAGGTGAATGTACCGATGGGTCGGGAGAAGATGGGAAACCTACGGGAAACACCTTCCACGACAACAAACGTGATTCCGATTCGATCGCGCTTTCCCCACGATCACTCGCACCTTATCCTCGTCTACGTCGCGCACCGCCGTCCGAGGCTCTTCCGCGTCCTGGGCTTATCACCGATGACATAACACCACGTTGGATTGGCCACCGGTTACATGTTACGCGCGGAGTCACTGCCTGGGAGCTACTGGCAGCGGTGCCTCCTCGTTGCCGTCCTCTACGCCGTAGCGGCCGCAACCGCCGCCACCGCCACCACCTCCACCATCGCCACCACCGTCGTCGTCCTCGCCGCCCCCGCTCCGCGGGATCGCGACGCAGGTGTGGATCGAGCGGTGGTCCCTTTGGTACGACGCGGGCGAAGCGAGAGCGTAAAAAAAGTGCGGAAATCTTTTTACTACTTGAAATTGGAATTTAATTATTCATTATTTCATTAATGATTTATTATTCATTAATTTTGCATTAATCGATTTATTATTCGTTATTCATTATTTATTATTCATTAATCAATTATTCATTATTCATTAATTATTCATTAGATAATCAATACTTGTGATCTGATGGATATTTTTGTATGTCTCTGAATTGTACAGTAAAATAGTTAGTAAAATAGTTAGTATATTTCAGATTTTTAAGCGATAAACTTACAAGCTTATTTAAAGAAAGAATCGCAAATAATTGCACCCTTATGGAAGTCTATAAAATAATATGCAATAATATTGTTGAAAATTTTTATTTTATATATCCTATAAATCAAATTCATCAGTTTTGGATTTTATATGTAAAGGCATGTGGAAGATAAAAATCATCTCTTAATAAAGAATCTTAATATATAATAATCATAATCTTAATCTATATGTCTTGTGTAACAAGTCTTGATATTTTGAAAAGTTTTTTCTTTCTTTCTTTGTCATTGAATTTTATTGATAGATATTATATAACAAACACAGAATTGCAGTTCAGATTTCAAATAATTATATATATATATATATATATATATATATATATATATTTAATTCTGCGAAGATACATATATATAAAATACACTCTATCTTGATTAGATACATTAAAACGTTAAATTACACATATAAATGATGATAATAAATTTACATTAAAACTGATTGCGTCGATTCTGGCACGGGGCAAGAGGTCATACTGACGACAGCACTGATATGCTCTTATCCCTTGCCCCGAGGCAGCGACTCGCGAGCGGAGTACCGACCATGAAGAGAGGAAAGAGACGAACAGATAGAGCAGCAGAGATAGATAGTACCAGAGAGAAAAGGAGAAAGAGAGACAGAGAGAGAGAGAGAGAGAGAGAGAGAGAGAGAGAGAGAGAGAGAGAGGCAGAGGGAGAAAGAACCTATACTGTATATATGTGCAGTCGTATATACAGAGTGTACCGAAGGTAACATCGGCCACAATGGGACCGATTGATTGCTGGAGGCCGGTGAAACGTTGAAGCTTTACGATCGTTTAATCGCCTCGTTGCAGCATACTGTATGCGTGCATCTTGCAAAACAAAATCCACCCTTTCCTCGCCCGCCCTCCCTCCCCCCCCCTCCCCTCCCCTTTCCCCTCTACCTCGCTTGAAACTCCCTCGGCGCGTAATATATGCATGCCTCTGGTGGATCGAAAACATCTAGCATAGTCGAAGAGGGGAGGGGCAACGCGTTAGGAACGGAAGTCTCAGGCTTTCGAAATCTCATGAGATACGTGAAATTTAGATGGAATTGATTTATATAGGTGCTTAGAGATAATTAATGTATTGGATACAGTTGTATGTGACAGTTGTGTGTTTGGCCGTCTGGTTTTTAAATAACATAGATTTACTCGATCACAACGCCAATCATGTTTACATTTCTAGTCAATGGTTAATCGCACCCAGTAGCTAATAGCATTTACATACCGACGCAATTATACACCCTGTATATATATATATATATATATATATATATATATATATATATATATAT
>JBCAUJ010000042.1:1041258-1052988 GCA_038406275.1 Cataglyphis albicans
ATTTACATACCGACGCAATTATACACCCTGTATATATATATATATATATATATATATATATATATATATATATATATATTGTATAGCTATTAATCATATTTATAATTGTATTTGGAAATTAAATTTATGTGCATATGTATATATAAATTTAATTCTCAAATATAATATGACAAGTAAATATATACGATAATTAAATAATTAAATACGATTTTTTCTACAAGTTTTTAATGTCACGTATTTTCGGCATATTTGTGACACGAGAGTATATCGGAATATAAGAGAGCCCCTGTCGAAGGAGAAAGCATAAGGAGGCGGAGGTAGTTTCTATTTTCCCTTCGTGTCCACAAATCGTGCACACGTGTCACTAACTATCGAACACTCCACCGAAAAACAGCGCGATTCTCGTAAAGGGAAATCTCGTAAAGAACTTGCGAGGGGGACAGATTTCTCGGTGCGAGCGCAACGAGGGTATAGTTTTCGATAGACAAATACCTTCACGCTAAGTGCCTCCATGAGAGGGGGACCCGCCCCCCTCCCCCCCAAATCGCGTTCACCCCAGCATGAAGCTAGTATGCGAGCGAGCGAGCGAGAGGGATGGAGTCGGGCTCTCGCAGGAGGGGAAGAACCGCGACGGGAGGGGAAAAATATTTTTATTAAAAAGGGCGATGAGGGAAGGAAGCCGCGAGGAAGGGCGAGGGGAGGGGAAAAACATGATGGCGGTCCGCGGGGAGGCTTTGTTAAGCCATATTTCCGTTCTCGCGCTTCTGCGATCGACGAACTGGGAATTAATTCTATTATTTTGCGCGAAAGGGCAATCTCACGCGATGAAGCGCGTAGGAGAAAGTTGTTAGTTGTGAGATATCTGGATTATTTAATGGTTGTTTACTGATTGTAAAGGTTATTAAATTTTTTGACGAGTAAGAAGAAAGTCGCGTGAAAAAGATACATTAATAATTGAGTCTTGTGACATTTGAAAATAACACAGGCGATTTTTTTTTTTTATATAGATTTTAATGAATAGGTTTAATTTTGTTCTCTGGGCTTACTGACATATTTCCCTTCAAAATCACACAATCTCTCTGTATTTTTAATATTAAAAGGTTTATTTTAATATTAAAAATAGTTTAAAAATATTTAAAATAAAAATGAAGTAAAAATTTTTAAAAATATGTGTTTTAAAAATCTCATATCTCCTTGTCTTTTATTTATTGAAAAAGCTCAACAAATGTTAAAAAAAATAGATAATATTGAAATATTAAACCCATACATGCCTAACGATGAAAAAGTGAAACTCTTTACGAAGAAATTTTTCAATGGCCTCTAATAAATGCAAATGACTCAATCGAAGAACTGTAGCTTATAGAGGCTACCTATGTGAATGATTTTAATAATAAAATCTTGTTTTCTGTGCATAAATCAGACTTTATATGATAAATAAATTGCACATAAACAATCGATATTGTTTACAAATAACATACATCCTATGTATTTTTAAAACAACATGTCTATGATCATTTTTAATAAAAAATGTATTCTTGTTTTGTACATAATCATGATTTTATATTTTAAAATATATAAAAAAAAAAAAAAAAAAAAATCAAAAACAATTACTATAAATTTTTTGCAAAACATCAAGTTAGTAGTTTTCTTTAAAAGTTACTTTTCCTTTGACTGAAAATTGAGTGGATGTACGTTGTTTTAAAATCATACTATTCAATTAGCCGTTAATAATTTCATTTGCATTTAATGTAAAAGAACTGCGCTTCTCTACATGACTCCGACTGACCTCTACTATTCAAATATCGACTAGCTTCTCTTACATATTCCATTGTATTATAATTTCTAACTCGAAATACATGTCTCAACAACATTTCTCAAGGATTATTGAATTCCGAAAAAAAAAAAAAGAAACGCGATAAACCCAGCGCTCGCTCCTATTTATTTGCACCTCAAAGGCAAAGACGAGGCGAAATATGTTTGTCAAGGTCGCGTGGACCACGTCAATGCGTGTTATAAGCGGCGGAAAGCGACGTCACTGACCGTGGATGCACGCGAGACTCGTGACAATTTCGTTTGTGACGTCGGCTCGACCGCGCGCGTTTCGGCCCTTTGCTCGAAAAAAACCTGCATCGCCTTGAATCCGGTTCTTGAAACCTTGCGATCGCGCGCGCGATCGTCGAAGATTATATCAATGATTATTCGAAAATAAAACCGAGAAGGTCCAGCCTCGAGCCTTGCCAAGAGAAGAGAGTTCTAAATTATCTTCTATGTAATAGTGCGGATAAATAATAAAATATGTTTTTTTTTTTTTATTTATACTAATTTGCGGTACTTGCATTGATACTCTATCATAGACAAAGGATAATTTGTTAAGAAATTAATTACTAAAAAAATATGTTTTTATATTCGATTTATTACTATTATTTGTGATCAATATTCATATTTATAATGATATAGATAGTAATATTGATTGTGTGTGTAAATCGGTATAAAAACATATATTTTTTTATTAATTATTATCTCTTTTTATGGGAGGAAAAATGCTAATAAATGTTTGCAAAGGATTGTTTCATAACATTGACGTGTTTTTTTTTTTTCCAGTATTTATGCAAATCATTTCTAGAAATCTCGAGTATTAAATTGATTATTTAAATACAGTGTGTAATTATTAATAGTTTTAATCAAATAGGAAGGCTAGTCGCGTGAAAATAATATAGGAAAGCCTACAGAGGTTGTACGTAAGAAATTTAAAGCAGTTCAAATTGTTTATTATAAGTTTCGTTGTTTAACGAGAGTCTGCTTAAATTTTTCCAAATTCTTATCTTTGCAAGTTGTTAGCCTCTGCAAACTCCCTGTATTATTTTCATGTGAGTAATCTTTCCATTTGATTGAAATTATCAACAATTGCGCACTGTGTTTAAGTAAGTCTGCTCCTGCCCTAAGCCTGAATGAGCGGATGGAAAAATGACTTAGGTCCTAGGATCTATCCCAATTTCAGGCACTTTTGCCAAATGAATCCTATGACATTATATTTTCTCCGCACGAATGAGAGATTTTTCTCCGAATCTTAAAATAGTATCGAAGAATATGTTATATCAATTAACGAGAATCGAACGTAGATGACGCGACAAAGAATGCTGCGAATCGAAACAGAGACGAAAGAGCTATAATAATGATGTAAACAGCGCAAAGTAAATTTTATCCGCTATAAAAAAAAAAAAAAGCTCGCTAATGTTTGCTTAAATAATTCTCACCCGGTGCATGTATGGAGAGGAGCAAAAAAGTTTTACTGCCAAAAGTCCAATCACACAATTTCAATCATCCAGTAGCTGCCTCGTAGCAGCGACGAATTTTTTTTTTTTTTTTTTTTTTTTTCGCAGCAATAATTTTTTTCACGATCCAGCGACACGCCTCCAGGTAAATTTTTCACGATAGTTTTGAGCGTATATATTGAAGCAAATTTATATCTCGAGCCCTTCATTGAAAGTTCGATATGACATGTTCGATATAATATGACAGTTCGCAGCGCCTTCGACTGAGACAGTTGAACATCTCTTTTCTTTTTTTCGCGAAACATTCAGAAAATTGCTCCTCTTTCGAATCGCAAAACTTTTACGGTTGCTTCACTAAAATTTACGATTCAAGTTTTTGCGATTAATTAATTTAATGAAAGGATTAATAAAGAGAGTGTCACGTAAACACGCTACGTTATCGACTGCCTACGAACTTCAAGTGCGAATTGTTTTGACAGAGAGCAGTGTAGTTCGCCAGCTGATGACATTGATATCGGACCGGCATTGAGCTCTCCGCGTGAATATTAATGAAGTCTTTACATAACGTTTACATCTTTCTAATAATAATAATAATTTTATTTTTCATTTTAGCACAAAGCACTTTTTTATTCTTTAAAAAATAAAATTTCATGAAATGAAAACAATTGAGATCGTATTGGAGTATCGAATATTTAAAATCAGATATTTAGATTATTAAACTGCTGTAAATATACACGGCTCTAGAGAATTTTGAGGAAGCGATGAGGTGGATCATGATTTTTCTCTTAATAATATTATTATTTTATTACATTTCTTCTTTAATACGAGATTTTATTCCAAAAAATCCAAAGAAATCATTGATTTCTGCGATTATCAAGACGCAAATCAAATATTTTTATCATTAAATTGCTGTAAGAATATAGGACTCTTGAGGATTTTAAGGATTTATCAGACTTTTCCCCCAATAATATTCTTATTTTATTTTATTATTATTTTATTAATTATATTATTATATTTATATTATATACTTATATTTATATTTATATTTATATTTATATTACACTTATTATATTATATTTATATAATTATATATAATTATATTATATAATTATATAATTTATTAATATTATCATTTTATTTTTAAAAATTTCAGAGAAATCATTAATTTCTGCGATTATCAGACACAAATAGAATATATTTTTATCATTAAACTGCTGTAAAGACATAGGGCTCTTGAAAATTTTGAGGAAACGATGAGGTTGATTATGTTTTTTCTCTTAATAATATTTTTATTTTATTATATTTCTTCTTCAATACGAGATTTTATTCTAAAAATTTCAAAGAAATCATTTCCTGCGATTATGAAGCGCAAGACAAATATTTGCATCACAATTGCCATAAGATTATAGGGCTCTTGTGAATTTTTTTCTTCCGCTAATATTCTTATTTAATTTCCTCCTCGATACGAGATTTTATTCCAAAAATTCCGGAAAAATCATTAATTCCTCGAATTATCAGACGCACCATCGAATATTATCATAATACGTTACCTTGTTTACTATACTTATAGAGTTGTAGGAATTTTAATTTAGAGTAGCATCAATCCCATTGGCCTTTCCTTTTATGTAATGTTGATTCGAAATTTCCTTCGTGTGTAGGAAGACTCGGACGTCATACAACGCGGATTTCCTAGTCGCACGCCTACACGCTGGACGTAGGTAGCGACGTCATCGAATTTTCGCTCTTTTATCTCTCTTTCGCGCCCAGACGTACCTCACTCTCTTCTTCAATACGCATACGCAAGAGGAGGAGGCTACATCTGCAGCATTACGTCAAACTGTATATTTATAGCCGGGTGCCAGGCCCGGATTATTTTCTAATTAATAAAATAATAATAAAATAAAATAAGAATATTCTTGGGGCAAAAGTCTGATAAATCTTAGCGCTTCCTTAAAATCCTCAAGAGTCCTGTATTCTTACAGCAATTTAATGATAAAAATATTTAATTTGTGTCTTGATAATCGCGGAAATCAATGATTTCTTTGACCTTAGCATATTAACCATTAACGACGATATTCGATCATACGACGGAACTCATCGGAATTAAAACAGAATGAGTTGCGATATGATGATGAAGTTGTAGGCAAGCTCACGTGCGATCTGTTACGGCATACTCTATATTTGACGTTTGGATACCGTAATCCAGGGACTTGGGCCGGCTAAAGTAAACTCGCCAAGTCGCCCACGCGAAAATCGAGTTCACTTCTGAACGATGAATCGACCCGCTCGAATTTGGATCTTGTAAATAACGCTGGCTTTTTCAAAGAATTTCTCAGCAAGCGCAGCTCGAAGCGACGCTCCGATAACGCAAGTCACATTATCATAATAATCAGAGCATTATTAATAGCATCCGATTGATTGTATTTAAATACAATCTGATAATATCGCCTGATCGTGACCTTTAGTTTTATTCTTTATTTCTTTTTGACGAAAATTCCTCATCGTCTTTATATGCGAACAATTTCTAGATTCATCGAATTTTTGAAATTAATATTAATTAATTAATTAAATTAAAATTAATTTTAATTCCTTTATGTAAAAGGACGTTTATAACATTGTAATAATAATAAATGATTTTTCTAAAGAAAACCCGAGCACATTGAATGCAAATTATTGTCGTTGGCATCACAAACCGAAATAGAGATTCAGTTTAATTTTATACCTTGCTATTTTACACACTTTGTCAACGTCAATCCAGCCTTCATTTACACTCCGTCAGTTGCATCCCGCTGTGCGTGCGTAAAACTTAAACGCAGATATACGTTGCGCAGCGAGTCCGGATCTGATCGATTGAGGACTTTTCTCAGAATCGAGCGCGATTCTGCCAATCGAATTATTTGATCGTAGGAATCATCCGTATCAATAGGTAATCAATAGATTCATTTCGGAGGCTCGAACAGAGGCAAATGACGTGGCGATGTATTAGCAATCAGTACGCTGGCTTTCGGCGAATTTCGCCGACGTCATTTCCCATTGAGATTGCACGGGAATTTGATTCAATAACTTGCGATTATTTTCCACTATCGCAAATTATTAAAAATACGCAGCAAGCTTGTACAAGGAATTCCGTCTTGGCGATAATGAGAAACGGTCATCTTTCTCGCTGAATGTACATTAAAAAAAAAAAGAAAAAAAATTCCTACACTCTTTTCATCGTATATTTGCATTATCCTTAATCTCTCGACGTAATGCAATAGTACGGTAATAACGCTCGAGTGTTTGCGTTATCTTTAAAAAAATGTGTACGTTGCGTCGGATGTCTGAGCGATAAGCATAGATTTTCCGAACCGATGGGTGGCCCGAATCGATCTCCGCTGTTTAAAAAAAAAAAAAAAAAAATTTATAAAATAATAACACGAGAGACGTCCCATCATATTTGCCTATTCCCCGTAATATTTCATTGAAATGATTTTTCAATGAATGCGCAGCGAATGACTCACGTGTAACACGCGTGACACCATCCGCAAACATTGACATTTTGACGCGCGCCTCGAACTTAGAACGTAATTAGAGCAGTTAACTCAATTTATGCGCGATTAGCGCGCATATCTGCGAGATATTTGGCGACGGTCGCCGCTCGTTGGGCGAGAAAAATATTCGGGTTTTAGGCAGAGTCCTCATTAAAGATCGGTCTTTCCGAGAACGGCAGATTGCGCGATCAGTCAATAGCGAATCAGCCAGAGATCGAAGCGAAGTATCTTGCCTCGGACAACTGATAACGGCGCGGATGCGAAATACCTTCGGTATATGTCACGTACATATGCACACACATACATGCATATGTATATACGCCGGCACGTTCGTCGGCGTGTGTGCATCGCGAAAGATCGCCCTCTCATTCGATAAAGACACGAGCGGATCGCGGTGCCCGTCCAGTCGGTTCTCGGACTTCGATCGGTGAACCACGTGCCGCGTGGATCCTATCAATCGCCGAGCACGTTGTTGATCTTTGATTAGCTGCTGAATTACCTGTTAAAGTGGCTAGAAAAAAAAAAAAAAAAAAAAATCTCTCGCGAGTGAAAGATTTTTATTGATAATATAATAAGATAAAATTCTCGAGACAGTAACAGTGTACTGTGTGAAAAATATATCTCGTTGGGGTCGATTTAAAGGATTTAAACGCTGAGATAAATTGGAGTTTGTCGATGATCAAGTATGAACGGATGCTTGATAATTGATAATTGAATAATTTATCGTGAAAATCGAGCGTCTCGGCGAAGATCCAGCGGCAAAAAAAGTTTCTCGTAAGTTAATCGCCTTCGCTCGGTCTCATGCGGATACGACGACGTCACTTTCTGAAAGCCGGTCTTGGAGTAGGAGAATTAATAATGGAGGATGAGTTAATAACCGGCAATTATACCGCAGGACTGTGCGATAAGGTCCGCTGCTCTTTATTCGCTTCTCGGATAATGAGATAGCGGGAATCGCAGGTCGATGACCTTCATTCATCATCGGGCTCATATTCGTATCGATAAGATACTTGACACTTTTCTCATTTCTCGATTTTTTGAAAGTGACGCCATCGCGTCGATGAGATTTCGATTGCCTTGATCAGATCCGGATTTCTCCGAAGAAACTATGCAAATGAGATTGCTCCTTTAAAAGTCGGTATTTCGTTTATATATGGTAGGCTTAAATGTTCCGGCCAGACTTTGAGATTTTGTAGGAAATTTAATTTAATTAAAAAATTGGCATCCAAAAATCTCTGAAATCATAATTATTTTATATATTTTTATAAATATCAGGGAGAGGATGCGTTTTTTAATAAAAAGTACTAAACAATAATTGAAGAGAATTAAATTATCTTTCAAATGAGATCAAAATGATTGTGATACATTGCATAAGTTTTGAGATAATTAGTTTGAAATGTACAAAAAAGTGTTTTTTCACCTATCGAGGTAGAACTTTTTAAAAATACTTTTTATTTATGCTGTTATAGCCTTAGTTAAATTTTAATGTTTATTTTGCTTGTTTGTTATTCCATTAAAAGAAGGTTTATTTTTCTGCATTGTTTCAAAAAATCAATCAACATAGGATGAAGGGAACAGCAGAAGGGGAAATGAAATAAAAAGAAAATGAACCTTAATAAATTTCTTTCATCACAAGAAATTAATAAAAATCTTTTTCTTTCATAAAAATTAAATAATTCTTCTTTTTAAAATAGGATTGTAGAATATTTTTAAAATAAAGAATTTTTTTAAAAAAAACTCTACTGTTGATAGCTGAAAAAAACATTTGAAACTAATTATCTCAAAACCTAACGAATGGAACGAGCTATAATTATTTTGATCTTATTTGAAAGATAATTTAATTCTCTATAATTTTTCATTAAAAAACCCACACCTCCCCTAACATTTGTAAAAATATATAAAATAAGTAATATATAAAAATATATATATTTTATATATATATATATATATATAAATAATATATAAAAAAAGTGATTTTAGAAGTTTTTGGGCACTAACTTTTTAGAAACATTTTTCGATTCATGTTTATAGGAAACTTTTTGTTCAAAATTAAATTTTCTATAAAATCTTAAAGCCTGGCCGGAACATTGGGCCCACCCTGTAGATGCGATAAAATTCGCGAGCGATATTGTCTCACGAAGAAATCCGATCGATGTTTTAATGTATTCGATAACGTCTCCATTCTTAACACCGTAGGTTTTTCCCGCTACGAGTTTCAAAAGAATTTCCAGATGACTTAACGCGTGTCCTGACATCGAGTGCGCGATTGATGGATATGCGTGCGGAGAGATCGTTGTGGAAAAGAGATTATCGGGAAAAAATACGATAGAGGTAATAAGTGATTCGAGAGATTCGAGAATCGAGAGATAATTCATCGCTAATCTCGATTTTATGAGCCTCAAAGTTACGTTCGTCTTGCTAATTCATGAAGCCGGCCGATCGAAAGCGGATTCAGATCTTTAATCGAAACCGATTAAGCGTTTAGTAAGTTCGCATTACACGGAAAGAAACTTATCGACGAGTGCAAGCAGGGTGTGACGAGATAAATGTGCAAGCGAGATTCTAATATGATAACGAGTGACGAAAGACGAAGAGCGGAAGCTACCGTCCCGTCCAAATGTCATCGAGACGCGCATCGCGCGATCTAATCTCGTATCGTCGACATATCCAGAGTAAAGAAAGTAGTCAGATCGCCGTTCTCGTTTGTACACCCTCTATGAAAAATCCAAAGTTGGATTATGTTTAGAAGGTGATCGATATTTGAAAGTTGACGCGATATAAATCTCAATTGTGTAAAGATTCGAAGATACATATTTTCATAGACTTTGACAAGAATATAAATATTATCCAGGATGAGTATCATTTGCATCTGTGCCCTTTTCGTGTATCTGTTGGCGCCAATCGTGCACACGAGTGATGTACGGCCTACTATATACACTGTTCCATTGGTAAGCAACTTTTATGAGATTAAATTTAGGTCTTATATACATTTATTTGTGTGTCTGCGCTTCCTGCTATTTCCCTCGCAGAAAAATTTAAATTTACTCTCGTCTTAAATTTTGTGTCGATACTTATTTCTTGATACTATCCAGATAAGAGTCCGGCAATTTCTAATCTTTTTCGATCCGTGAAACTAAGAGATCTTGGAAAAATCTGGGAAATGAAATATCTAAGATGAAAAAATGCATTTTCATCGCAAATCAAACTAACTATTTAATTTAATAAAAATATTTTATTATTAAATAAAATTATTATTTAATTTTATTAGAATATGAAAGATATATATTTGAAAGATATATATCAAAATTATTATTTAATTTATATATATATTTCAAATATTCAACAATTATGCGAAGACAGTTTTATTAAGAGATCTGCTATAAAATAATCTTAGACATTTTTTTGTACGATTCCGAAAAATATCTCAATCCTGAAGTCTGTCAAACCAGTTTTTACTCATAAATAATTGACTTGTACGCCTTCAACAATTTATTTATCGCTTTGTTTGCGTCACTGTCTCCTTTATTCATATTCATGGTGACGCTTAAAGCTGCGCTTTCCGAATATTCGAAATTTTGAATGTTAAAATATTCGTCGCTTGAATAATACTTGCAAATCGGCGAAATATATATATATATATATATACTTTCAATACATACTTCGTTTTCAGCAAAACGAGACTCAAATACCGAAGGAATACAGTGAGCTGCCGTTGGTGGGAAAGTGTTGCCCCGTAAACGAAGTTTTCGTGAAAAGTGCGGACGGGTCTACCAAGTGCGTCCCCTCGAACGACTCGTCGACGGAGTATTTCTCGCCCTTCTTCAGCGAGTACAATCTCACCGGCGTGTTAGTGCCCGGGGATGAATATCCTAAATTCGCCGCTATCGTTGGAAGTCCTTGCGAACGAAAGTACGTATGGTGGATTCATAAATTGACTGAGTACTCTTTCGCGTTAATTATTTCTTTTTTTTTTCTAAGACCACTCGTTATGTAATATAAAATATATAGACATCGTATCCATCGATATATCCTTATCAATAGGTCGGAGCGCCAGTTGGTCATCCTACGATAAGGCTCCATTTTCATTCGTGTCATAGCGGAACGATTAACTTCGAGAGTTCGAACTTCAATTTATCGATCGCGTGTTAAATTTAGTAAATATAATGAAGAATAATTTCGCGAATTATTTCCATATATTGCAATAAGTTATGACTAATAACTCGAAGTATACATATGCCGGAAATTACATAATTTTTTTTTTTTTTTTTTTTTTTTTTCAAAGATAATAAATCCGTAAAAGTAATATATCGATATTATAATTATATATATATATATATATATATATATATATATATACATATATATATATATAATTTAACATTATAATTTAGCATTTGTTTATTATTTATTATATAATATACTATATATTATATTATATAATATTATAATATTATATGATACTATATGTATAATAATATTTTAAATATTATATATATATATATATATATATATAAAATATATATATAAAATTGACAGTTTATGCCAGAAATCTGTCCATTATTTATTGGCAAGATACTGTCATATCCTTGTGTAACACGGATTAATTTAACAACTCTTATGGATTTTTGTCAAGTACAAAGAATATGTAAGATATCGAGAAGCAACATTCAATATCCCGTGAAAAATGATACTTCATTCTTTTCCATCGCAGAACTATTATTGCGATTTCCATGATAATCGAATGTTCCTGTACGATAATTATTTCCTTGTGCATAACTCGTTTCTCATAGATTATGGAAACCCGTTTCTCGGAAATATCTCGCGTAGTATATCTCGATAACAACTTTATTTATTTTTGAATATTCAATTCTTGTGCATCTTTCTCTTCAAATCTACTCTCTACATTTGCGCGTATCCGCATATATATA
>JBCAUJ010000042.1:1053013-1088500 GCA_038406275.1 Cataglyphis albicans
TATATATATATATATATATATATATATATATATATAACATGAAACATTTTTCAGATACATGCTAGAACCGGATAAAGACGATGATAAATATTATTTACTATTAAATGGTTCCATCTTCGCGCCTAAAATCAGTTATGCACCAGTCCTGCTCATGCCCGGTGAGGAATATTGCATGGAAATTGTGCCCGAATGGGGACTTATGGTATTCGTTTGTTTCCTAGAAGGTACGTAATCGAGCAAAATAAAAAAAGGACATACCTAATAGAAGAAGAAAATCAAAACTTCTTCTCTATCTCTGCATGTTATCCGTATTTATAAATATTTCATGCAAAGATATTTAATCGTTGTTGACAATCTCTTTCTTAAGCCTCTTCTGGAATTTTAATCCAAAGAGATAATTCATTGGCGAATCATTTATATAAAACAATGTAGTCTTAAAAACTTAAATAGTCTTCGAAACTTAAATAATCATTCGCTTAATTTTTCAAAGACTTTTTTATGACATCTCTTAATGAAACATGACATAATGTGATTGCAGATACCGTCCCGATCGCCGATGCAAGGGTCATCATTTACGCTTGTGGGCTCTTGATCTCGGTGCCTTTTTTTATCCTCACCATCGCGGCGTACGTGATAACGCCAAAATTAAGGGACGTCCATGGGAAAGCCCTTTGTCACTATTGCGGTTGCTTGGCGGTGGCCTTCAGTGCTTTGGCCATTACACAACTCTCGAGCTCGCGATTCTCGTCTGAAGTCTGCGTTAGCATGGGTAAGGTAATTAATTATCTAACGTGGAGGAGCGTGTATAAATGTGACATTGCTACATGAAAATGCGTGTTATATCATAACTATTTATCAGCCTTGGCTGTAACAAGAAAACCTGAATTTTTTACGATTACTGCCGCAAACTTTTCAATTAAAATTTTTCAATTAAATTTTTATTACAAGAATCTATTTGAAAGAAATAGGTAAAGTATAAAATTACAAAATTTCCTTATAATTTTAAATATTTCTTATCCGACCACGCTTTTAAAGATTATTATTTCGACAATATCAAATATTATTCAATACTGTCACAGTTTGCTCTTTAAAAATGACAGACGTGCTAATTAAGAGACTGTATGACTGGTATCGTTTTCAGCATTCGTCATCCAGTTCTCCTTCCTGGCCTCCTTTTTCTGGCTGAACGTGATGTGCATCGAAACGTGGTCATTGGTACAACACCATGTAAACCACCGTGTGTACAAAAATATTCAATCCAAAAGGCTGTTCTTCTATTACTCGATATGGGCCTGGGGCTCGTCGGCAATCCTCATTCTCGTCTCGATGGTAATGGATCTCAATCCCACGATACCCATGACCTACGTCAAGCCTGCTTTCGGTAGCGACAGCTGCTGGTTAGGTAAGTCCATTTATAGATTTCGCGTGCATAGCCGTCTCATCAAACATGCGTCATCCAGACATGCATTAGCAAACCTTTTTGCAAATATATTTACAATAAATTAAATATTTGAACATTTGAGTAAAGTAAACATATGCGATTTGATGACAATTGTCATCCATGAAGAGATAATATATTCATATAATAATTTCTATCATCGTAATAGTAAAGAATCATTAAAACTCTCAAGTTTCTAATCTTTAATCAATGTCTGAGAAAAAGAAAAATTATATAATCGGTATATTAATTATTACAGTCGATGCGGAAGCCATGCCGTACTTTTACATACCGATCGGTCTTCTTCTGCTGTCGAATATGACTCTCTTCATAATCACGGCTATCAACATCAGCCGCTATCAGCAGACGCTTCTCGCGTCGAGAAGCTTGGCGAGGAATCTGCATTCCGATCGGGAGGATCAGAGGCTCTTCCGCAAAATCAAACGGACTTTCGTCGTCTGTCTGGTGCTCTTCTTCCTGATGGGTCTTAATTGGATGATGGAATTGGTCTCTTGGTTGGCTGTCCCTCTGAACTGGTCGGCGTTCGATTTAGTGAACGCTCTTCAGGGCGTCATCGTGTTCGGCTTGTTCATTCTGAGGAAACCAGCCAGGAATTTCGTCTGGCATCGAATACAAAAGCTACGGGGAATCCATACCACGGAACCGAATGTCGGAATCTAGCACTATTGCCTGTGATAAACGGCGATTCCTTACCTAGGCAGACTGTTATCCAATGATAATTTAGACAGAAAAATTCATTTTTATCTAGAAGAGTGAAAGTATGATGCATTTAATGCGCGCGTCGACCCAAGTACAAATGTCGGCCGTGAACTTGAGGCGATCGATAAACTGTTAATGGCTCGGTGGAAGGAGGGACCCGAACGTATATATGGCTTCGCAGCGAGATCGAAGTTATTTTAACTTCGATATGTAGTGGCGGAATGGAATGACCTTCTCGATCGATGACGTTCGCAGAGACATGGTGAAATATCGCCTTATTGATGCGATCCTTCGATTTTATGAATCGCTCGAAACCCACCTAATATGTCGCGAGATCCCTGACGTGCGAGACTTTCGCGAAAAGATTTTTTATACCTAATCGAATCGCGTACATTCGGTAAGTATAATAGCTCTAGTCTATACGTAGTTGCATTTTAATTATACAATATCTATAATCAGAAATATATATATGTTGTGCTTCTTGTAAAATGCAAACGCGAATGCATAGTGCAATATAACATATACAACATGATTGTGAACAGTATGTTTGTGTGCATGAGAACTGAGCAACATATTATATAAAACTGAAATTTACGAATAATGTCTTATATAATATATTTATCTTCTTTCACGATATATATGATATAATGCGCTATATCTCTTATGCGTAATTATACATATAACCGTGGGAAAAGAAAAATCATGAACGACAAATGACCTTACTTAATAAAACGATAAGGATCTCAAATGTACGCCTAATTGTAAATAAATTTCGTAAATAAAAATTGATCACATGTTAATTAAGATAAATATATATATGTATAGTATACGAACAATAACTATGTATTATTAGACGTAATATTACTATACGATATGTATTATATGTGATCTTGATTGAATGGTTTTACAATTTATGCTGCAAAGAGATATTTACGTCGATAATATATCATTAATATTTTTGTACTTATATCGCATTCCGCATCAGATTCGACATGATACATTGACGTACGCCCGATAAGCTGCCAAATAAGTCCAAACTCGTATGACGTTTCATTGATTAAATAACTCGGCACATTAAAAACATGGCACGTTAAAATGTTTATACGCAATTATTAGTTTGTTGCATCGACGTATCGCATCGAATTCGATGGAATGCGGATTTTATACAGCATTGAATGTGATTACTGCGTTATTGCTTTCTTCCATGTAGTTTGCATATTATTTATTGTTGCATAATAAGTATTAATTTATTGAATAAATCGTACGCGTAATCACGGAACAATAATACAAATGAATCAAGACGGATAGAAAATATTAATATCCTTTATTTGCGTCCCCTTTTTAAAACCTTATACAATATATATATATATATATATATATATATATACACACATATATTTATTTATTTAAAATCCGTGCCGATGCTATAAAAATAAAATAGCATGGATTTATACTATGAGCAGCATAAGTCGCCATATTTTGCACAGAAAATTTGTACAATTAAAGAAATAATGGTCATGATATGTCTCACGCGCGTACACACTGGTTAACAATTAATGCTCGGGTGACAAAAAAAGATAATTATATAATATTATCTTCTCAATTTTTTTAATAACGCGCATCAATGGATCGAAAAAAACCTCGCGTACAGAAAAACTTGAGGCAATGTATTGACTGCAAATTCTAAAGTGACTCTTATGTCGCGACGCACTCTAAGTGGCAAGGCTGAGAAGTTGAGAGTACGAAGACCAGGTACCAAAGTATCGTTTACATCCTACGTGCAAAGCATCATGCTTTTTCGCGATGCTTTATAATTTCAACTTATTATATTATTGTTACAAGCACCCTTTGATTAAAGGCCATATATATTTCTCGACATACTTAAATTTCCTACTCGCAACTTATAGAATAGTAAACCGACTCCATTTCAAAACGTTATCACAATTTCTAGGAAAGATTGTGGTCGTTAATAAGATAATTAAAAATTAAGCCAACAAAATATTTTCGTCCATCTGCGATAAAAATTGCCAGATATTTGATCTCTTGACAAAAGGATTGGTGTTCACATACTTGAATCTTCAAGTGAACCGATTTCTCGCTATAAAATATTTACATGGACGATGAGCGTGGCTCGATTGAGTTGCGAACACTTGTAAATCCTGAACTGACACCCAAAATCTCGATAAAATCTCCTCGTTGCGCAACGTAAACCAGACAATACATTTCTGATGAACGAATCGCTGTCTCATTGAAGAATATTCGTTCTGTGCTCGCGTAAGGTTCATTAGGAACTGATGTTGGTTTACCTAAATATTACAGGTATTTATTAGAAGACATTGAATAGGCCCGAATGACATTTGAAAGTAGAGTATAATGGCGTATAGAGCTTACCACGGCTAACATATTCGTAAATGATATAGTCATCTAAGCTAGAGAAATCATTAGGAAAGAGACCTATCCAATCCCCATTGCTTGGTGTAATGTTTCTCTCTAGTTTGTACGATACAAAATTTTCCTCCATTATACACTCTTGAAATTCCACGATGTAATTATTTACATTAGGTCTGACCTGAAGGAGATTTACTCATTCATAATTTAATTAGACAATGCATAGAAATATACAAAAGACTGTATCTTTTTACCGCGATATCGAATTCTCCAGTCACAGGTTTATGATCGGAAACACTGTAATTGGGATGACTCTTGTAAGTATGCTGTTCTGCCTTAAGTTCTACATCGTTGTATATATCTATTGCATTTACTTTGTATAAAATCCTATCAGTCCAAGACGGCCTACGCCTGTGAAATAAATAATTGAGGAACATATCAAAATTTATTTACAAATTACATGGAATTTAAAGTTATATTTTAGACTAATTGTTATTTTTCTCTGTAGATATGTGCAACTTACTTGAGATCAAATTCTTGGGACTCGAATTCGTATTTGTAAGTAGGTGGGAATGTAATGATGTTTTCATTCAGCTCAGCGAAAGCTTGGCGTTCTTTCATGACCATTTTCAACTGATCTTTTTCGAGAAGTTCTTTGAGTTTTTTCTTCTTTACAAGTAAGTCTATCTCAACGGCGCTTAAGTCTTCTCCATTGAGCCGAAAGTTTAAATCACCAATCCAAAATATATAACTATTAAAAAGCATATATCATTACCGCTATTGAAATTGTAATTGTTTGAATAACATAAAGTAGAAAAATATTCATACTCATGATATAATATCTTTGATGTATCTGGAGCAGTGAAAGTATGATCTGTTATTATGGTATTGTAATCTGAAATTCTATCAGCCAGCAAATGATCATGAGGAGTCAAATGTGTGTTTACAACACAAATACTAACTCCATAGGCGTTCATTCTTATGCTCACTGCACCCTTGTTTCCCTAAAATAAAAAAACATTATAAGTAAAACAGATATTTCTTGTATATTGCTGTATTGCTATATTGCTTTCTTACCCACATGCCACCAAAACCCGTCTTAGTGTACTGAACTTCCATTAATCTCAATTGTGTTAAATGCTTCCTTAGACAAAAAGCATTTAGAACAAGACCCTGTAATCGTTGTGAACGTATTTTTACATAATCATACTTCTTCAGTACATCTCTGTAAATGTCAGAAATTATTTTTCATCTCTTATAGATGAATTTACATATTAAATAGTGTGTTGTTTTAATGGATTTGTACCTAAAGGCTCTGGTCCAGGGATCCTCAAGTAATATATAATCCATTACTATATTTTGTGGCTGTGATTTAATTTCCTGAAATCTGAAAAAATATAAGCTTCAAAAAGAATATCTCAGAACTAAATTAGTTACATCAAGAAAAAAATATATTATAAATATACCCAATAAAATATAAATCTGGCCATAGTTTTGTTTCACCGCAAGCTGTGATGCCCAAAAGCTGGTGAAGATCCTGATTAGGATCGGGAAACTTTGTGGCCACATTATACGTAATGAAGTAAATTCTTCATAATGTGAAAAGGAAAAGATATTACATCACAGTTTAGAATACATATATTTTTTATAGGATATTCTAATATCTATCCACAAGATATGGTTTATATATATCTGACTAAATTTGACATTTACCTGAGCTGTTCTACTGGATACGCCATCTCTACCAGAGAGAATTCAGGTTTCACGAGAAATTTATGTAATTTTTTCACAGAAAGAACGCGGTTTATATTGCGCTGACTCCGTACAGTGCTAAATGACAGCTCATCGTACGTCAGGTTAGAAACGAGTACGATGCACCTGATCGAATCCCCCGATTATTCACATCTACCTTTCACCCAGCAATGTCGGCCGCGAAGAAAATGCCGTTCAACGAAATACGTCGCGAGTAACATCTGTACGTTCGATTTGATACGTCTTTATTACGATGCCATGTTGTTGACAAGTAGAGAGAAGACAAACTCCTTCCAATATAACCGTCGTTAACGTTCACGTGACACGTGACGTCAGCACGTGTGTGCCTGTCATTATACACGTGCAGTAGATCACACGTGTAATCGATCGCGATCGAACGCGACATAACATATGATTAGCATACTTTTCCTTGTCATCGAATATATCCTTTGCGACTCTTGCCACGAAGGAATATTTGGTTAGTGCCGCATCAGCTGATAATGACAGATCCTCTTCCCAATGAACAAGACAATATTTTTAAAAGTGTTTTTAAAAACATTTTTAAAAATTATTAAAATAATGAGTTAAGTTCTCTATTAAACATTGAAAAAAAATTTTTATTATTTTTTATTATTATTTTTATTATTATTGTATTTTGTACAATGATAAATGAATAATAAATATTAAAAATACGTTTAAAAAATATAAACATTGTTTTTAGTAATTAAAAGAGGACTTGACCTATTATTTTAAAAATGTTTTTAAAAATGTTTTTTTCAAGGATTTTTAAAAGCATTAAAAGAGATCGATTTCGGATCCATAACTCAATGAGAATATTTTTTAAAATGTTTTTTAAAAATCTTTGAAAAAACATTTCTAAAAACATTTTTAAAAATATTTTCATTGGGTTATGAATCCGAAATAGATCTCTTTTGACGAAATTTTATGCTTGGAACAATTACAGAACTGTTTTATGCTACAGAATATTTAATATTACTTTCAATTTTCAATTAATTAACTTAGAATATTGAAAAAATTGATTTTTTTCCAAGCAAATCGTTAAAAATCAATGACAAATATTAAGAAGACAGGTAGAACTTTTATAAAAAATCATATGTTTATTACATATTGACCTAGAAATAACGCATTAATACATTTCCAATTTTTTGCATCAATGATTTACATCGTTAGACTCACGAATTACTCGAAATTTTTTAATTACGATAAATCGCTAGCTATAATCATCCGTATTACAAAAACTTTTATAGAAGATTTATCGCTTTGAGATTTTTTCTTCCTTTCTTTAGACGCTCAAATTGAATAATGATATATGTATAATTGTAATTGAATTATTTACAGAGCAATGAGAAAACAATAATGGTTTGTCACATCGCAATCTACAGAAAAAAAAAAACGAGACTCATTGTCATCGATGATAAGATTCGCCTTATCAGTACATCAATCCAGGATGAGCTGCTCTCTGGAAGAACACATTAGGATTGGCCGACAAGGTCGTGTAGAGATTTCCGGCATCCTCTGGCCTCAAGTACATACCAGGTGACAAAACAAACGTCTCCATCGGTCCATGTACATCTGTAAATATATATTCGCGTGTAAAATAATTACTCAAAAAAAAAAAAAAAAAAAATTGGAGTTGATCAGACATCTGGGACAAACCGCCCATCGTCCCGATTCACGTCTCCCGGAAATGAATTATTAACCAGTATCGGATGAGAGGAGCGCGTATCCGGTCGCAACTTTCCGTGGTTGGAGCGCGCGTGTGACTATTTTCCATTCTCGATAATAAATTATTATAATATCGATAGATAGACGAGGTATCTCGTCGAAATCGCGTCATGCAAAACCGGGACGAAGGCCTCATTACGCCTCTCGCTCTAAACGAGCCTGTAATTTAAATTATCGGCGTAAAGTAGGTCTCGCAGCTGTCGTCACAAGATGATTACGCGAGTTCGTTCTCGCCTGGATTAGAGATGACTGGATGGGTAATTAAATTCGGTTTTCGAAAGACACACGTGATTATTTCTTTCGACGTAATAATGGGGAAGATCTTCCTCGGAGTAATGGAATTACGAGTATAATGTCACGTGCTTCTTTTTTTTTTTTTAATTATCTTTTTAATTTACTTTTCTCTTCTTTTAATAAACTTTGATCGGTATCGCCCTTTCTTATATACGTTCGCCCGTAATGTTGCGTATGCTACTGATGACAATGTAAAGGAAACCACTTGTCAGCGAGATGTCGTGCCTCGCGTAACGAGCGAGTCGTTCTTGAGCTCGAAGAGGCTAGCGACCTTTGCATCGTAATACCTTGCGTATTTCACGCCTTGCACGTAATAATGAACTTTACCGTAAAGAAACGTGTCGTCTGATGCTGGGCCCGTGAGACGCATATATCGACGAGAAATATGTTTCAGCGCTCCACGAAAATCGGAACACGCTTTGACGAATTCGTGAGCGAAAGTTTGTGATACGATTTCTCGAAAAAATCTGATACGAATTTCGCGAAAGCCGCGTATACAGGGTGGGCCCAAACCTTCCCGCCAGACTTTGAGATTTTGTAGAAAATTTGATTCTGAAGAAGAAGTTTCCTATAAACATGGATCGAAAAATGCTTCTGAAGAGTTTGTGTGTAAAACTTTTGAAATCACGGGTATTTTATACATTTTTACAAATTTTACAGAGAAAGTATTGCATTTTTAATAAAAAAGATTGAAACGAAAGTTGTAGAGAATTAAATTATCTTTCAAATGAGGTCAAAATATTAATTGTGGCACGTTTCATAAGTTTTAAAATAATTAGTTTCAAATAAACAAAAAAATATATTTTTGACCTTCGATGGTAGAGCTTCTCAAAAATACTCTTCATTTATGTTATGACCTTAGCTAAGGAATTTTTAATGTTTATCCTGCTTGTTAATTATTCCACTAAAAAAAAATTTACTTTTCTACATTGTTTAAACCAGTCATTATAGCAGAATTAAAGGAAAATCAAAAGGTGAAAAAAAAAATAAAATTTAATAAATGGAAAAAATCAAAATAAAAAATCAAAATCTTTTCCTTTCATAACAATAAAATAATTCTTCTTTTTAAATTAAAATAACATTGTGGAATATTTTTTTTTTTAAATGTAGTAAAGTAGTTAATAAATTAAAAGTAAAAAAAAAAAAAATAAAAATAAAAAAGTACTTAATAAAATAAAATAAAATGACCTAAAAAGGGATTTGGGCGATTTTTAAGGAAGCGTTTCTCGACCTATATTTATAGGAAACTTTTTGTTCAAAATAAAAAATCTCAAATAAATATCCCTTATTAAAATCTCAAAATCTCTGGCCGGTACGTTTGGGCCCACCCTGTATACTTACGTTGAACGAACACGCGCGTGTCCTTAACGTAAAATGCGTATCGCGTGGGTGAAAGTCATCCGATTATGATTTACGAGCCATGGATCTACGTAGTCGTGTAGGCGCACGAGAAACGAGATCATGCTCGTATCGATCCACGCGCCCATTAAGCGGAGGCGATAAATACCTTCCACGTTTGCATTTACACGAGTATCTTCTTTTTATTATCTATTTTTTTTTTTTTTTTTTTTTTTTTTGGCTTTCATTTGTAACGCGCAAACGTAACGTCACGACCTCGTTACAATGACACGTTCCCTTCGAATGGAGTTGTATAGGATCTAGAAATCTTGTTTACGTACGCTCGCGCTTTTCCATTATGCGTCTCTAGAAAGTGTGAAACTCCCACTTACAATGTGAATTCTCTCTCTAAAAGAAAATACATCTAGAATCCCGGATTCTCGAAGAGAAGGCCAAGAGGGCCTCGCAGACCGATCTTTGTCACCGACTTGAGTCTCTCGTTCCACGAGAGCATGATGATCCAATCTCTCTCTCTCTCTCTCTCTCTCTCTCTCTCTCTCTCCGTAACGGGATTTATATTCTCCCTTTCCTCTTCCTTTTCCAACATCGTGCGTGTAACGATGTTGACCTCAGCCTCACATCAGACTTTCTCCCTCTTCGCCTCTTCCCCGCCGTCGCGTTTCCTCTCTTTCGTTCTTCGCACCTCGAGGTGAAGGTTGCCGAGGGCGTCAGCGTGACGGAGGAAAAGTTTCGGGTCAGGAAATGCGCGGGCAGGACGGGAAGCGTCGAGATTTTACGAACGATGCGCGCACCTTGCTCGAGACGTTCTATGCCAATATATTTATATTTAATTCACATTTCTCAGCTAGAAATAAACGGTGAAACTTTAATATTAATTATATCAATTAGTATTATATATATATATATATATATATATATATATATAAAGATTTTCATACATATATATATGACGTCCCGATCGGGACAAATTGATACGCTTTTGTGAGAGCCTGTTTGTCCTGCGTGACGCGAAGGACACCGACGAGAGGTATCCTAACAAGAAAAAGATGCAAGTACCTAAGGGACGGCGAGGTCGGCGTAGACGAGGCACAGGGCAGTTTTGCATACGACACGTAATAATAATCGGCCTCGACTGATTTCTGAAAATAAATAATGACAGCTTACCGTCCGAGTATATTGGACTTCCTCCGTGCCTGCAGGCGCTGCATCCGGGTATCCCGGACGAGACCAGTGCGACTCGATCTGTAATTAGATGTTTCCACGTTATGGTAATCTCGGGGGAAGCGCGATTACGCGAATCACGCTACTGTAACCGTTCATTTCAGAGCACGTCGTTTTAACCGATTGCAATCGTGATCGATTTCAGTCCACCATCTGTATCGGCGATTTGAGAGGATGAACTCTTCTGATCAGAGTTCATCGTTATAATTAATTGAATCGAGTGTCATGGAGATAGCGAGAAATGTTGCTCCACTTTTAAAAGCAAAACACATCGTCTCGTTTATTTACTTTCTCCTTCACTCTTTTATTCCCCTTTTTCCGCGCCGCCGATTTCGTCGGTCGTGACCGCGTTTATTCGGTGCGATTACGTTGTCCGATTGCGTTTGGCGATGACCTGAAGATCTTTCCCGACAATTGCTGAAAGCTCCGAGGAACACACGAATAATCACATGGTGTGAAGCATGATAAGAGAAACTTGGATTCGGTAAAAAGAGAGAAACATCGTCAAGATGGTATCTTATAGCGCCTCTTCTAGCGTTCGGTCTAAATATTTTTTCAACAACTTTTATTTTCTTTTACCAGCACTGTGATAATGCATCTTCCTCTTCAAAGACGTCTCCGCGGGCTTGAAGTGAAAGAAGGAGGGTGAGTAGCCGCTGCCGGGAAGGGAGCTGAGGGCATCGTCGCGATCGCGAATGACAGCGGCGGGACCCTCGCGACCCAGAGCGGCCAGCTGGCGTCCCTTCGGCAGGAACATCGTGAGAAAGACGAAGAGCGACGTGGCCAGGAGGCCGTAGGCCAGCCAGGCCTCTCGGTCATCCTCGCTGCCGGCAGCGAGCGAACCGATCCCGCTGGAGACCCAAATCGGCAACGAGAGACCGACCGCCAGACCGATGAAAGCCGCCTCCCGATTATTATCCCGGACTCCACGCGCCCGGACAGCCAGACAGGCTACTGCCACCAATAGTGCTCCGGGATACCTGGAAAGAATAATTACGGAGAGGACGAATCTCGTTTAATTAAAATGTGAATGTATAAAAATTAATTATAATTATTGAATCTGTGAAGATAATTTGAAAAAAAAAATCAAGAATAAAATAATCCAGGGTGTCTACTTCCTGGAAAAATATGGAAAATCTGGAATCCTCAGGGATTTTTTTTTATATTTGAAAAATTAGAGAATTGTCATGGGATTTTACTGGGATTCAGAGAATTAAAAAAAAAATTTTTCTCTTTGACAATTTTTCTCTTATGTGTAAACTTTTTATTTGTAAGCAATAAATAATGCACCAATTAGCCATGTTGTGAATTATGTATTTAAAATATATTTTAAATATATATCTATCTCTGATTATATATTCAATGTTTTAAATATTAATGCAATACATATTCTTTATTTTAATTCTTAGTAATAAAAAATAAAAATGTTATGCAAATTAAAAAAATTTATTTATTGAAAAGCGTACACAATAAAAGCGTAATAAAAAAACCTACCTTAGAAAATTGCATCAAAAAAATGTTTAACATATTCTCTTTACCTGGAATTTTGTGCAAAAATGTCTGAAAGATCAAGGAATTTGCAGGAAAATTTTTTTCCACAATTCAAGTACACACCCTGAGATGTAAAATCTAAATTACACAAACAGAATCATGGCATAATAAGTTTCATTCAAAGGTTTACCCGAGGGAAGCCACTATCTGTCCGAGTGGAGTCTTGCAGGAGGTGGACACTGGCGAGCTTTGGCCCGCTTGTTGCTGCACCTGGATCACCGCAGGTGGCTCGCCGTAAAACCATTGCCCGACAATGGCCACCTGCACCAATACCGCGAACACCAGCACCAGCGCCTGAAGCAGGACAAGAAAAAGCTTCTTCACGTGCACGATTACTTCCTTTCTATAAGATTCACGCGGCCGTCCGCCCCGCGTCGATCGGCGCTTTAATTAAAGGTGAACGTCCGACGGTGACATCCGGCCGGCGTGCGTACTTTTAACGCGCACGTGTGGAATAAGTACGATCTTTATCGAGCAATATGGACGATAAAGGAGCATAAAACACATGGAATTAAGTTTTTATTTTTCTACGAGATATTATATTTGCTTTATCCTCTATAAAATGCATTTTAATTTTCTCCAGAAAATCTCTATAAATGAATACTTCTATAGATGCAAAATTAATTTTATAATATTAAATATTTTATAATATTATAATATTATAATATTAAATATTAAATTTTATAATATTAAATATTATTTTAAATTACAAATCCCCAGAAACTTAATTACTTCTAATTAGTTAATTATTGATTTCATTTCTTTAATTTTAATTTTTTACTTTTTAGGGAAAAATTTTTCTACAAGTTATTTTTGCGGAGATAAATAATTTTTGTTGCGTACAAATTGGGATATTTTTTATGTTTACTTTCGTATTTTTTTTACCCTTGTGAGATTTTTTTTAGTGAAATTTGCTTTATTCTCTATGTTGAAAAAATTGAAGTATAACTTATTATCTCCCGTGTTAATTTCACCTAATTAAATTCCTATTAATGTCTCTCGCACGCGTCTGTCAACCATTTTCGCCCAACCAAACGTGTAAATGATAATAGCGTTCTTAATTACTCGAGTATAATTACATTTCGCCTGTCAGTGGACGGATCGCTTCGAAGTCGCGCGTTTTTAACGCGCTAGAAAAAAAAAAAGGATTTTCCATCGTAATGATCCACCGACGTCGTCATGCCGCGATAGATTGGAGCACGTCGAACGTGAAAAATGAATGTTCCTCCGGAAAGGAGTCCTCCGCAGAGCGAGAAGCGCGAGGAGAGTGCCACGCCTGTCATTCAATATGTGCGCCAACACGAATGCCGCGATAATTACCTTCGTGCTTTTTCGCTCACGTGTAATTAATCGTCGTATGTACGGCGCGATGACGCAACGAAGGGTAAGAAGAGTAAACGGAAGAGGAAGGAGGAACGTTTGAAACCCGTTCGCGATATATAAATGACCGTGCGAGATGAACATCCGGATTGTCGGTGTAAAAAGGACAGATAAAATTATATTATATTATATTATATTATATATTATATATTATAAAATTATATTATATACGGTTTTCATTTTTATATGTCCCGATGCCTGCTTTTAGCCAGGTAAGGTCTTATCAATTTTCATCTTTATAAGCATCCTGAAATTATCCCGCCACTTCTTTAAGTGATATATGATTTCTTCTTTTAATTTTTAATTTCCCATGCTAATGTATGCGTTTTGATAAGTTTCCAATATTTTATTGAAGTGAAATAAGATTGCCAGCAATTTTTCATATTATAATTACATCTAAGATATTATGATAGTCTGAAAATTTGTAAAATAAAAAATTCGCCAAGTTAATCAATAAATGATTTATGATTCTAGAACCGTGATCGAGAGCGCTTACCTGATAAGGCGCCGGCAGATAGACACCGCTGTTCAAGGAGAGCAGGAAGACGCATTTGACCAGGAGGGCGGCGAACACGAGGGCGGCAGGCAGACCCACTAACCGGAAGGCGGCGCAGGACAGCGGATTTTCGCTGAGGGAAGCTGCAGCCGAAAGGCCCGCCAAGAGAAAGAGGCCCAAAAGTAGCGTTTGCCCCAAAAACAAATGTCGCCTGTTCGGCGCCGTCGATCTGGCCTGGAACACGGGATGAGTGCCGTTAATATCGCTTTGATCTCCATATCGCGCTTTTTTCTCTTCAGAGATGAAAAAAAATGAGAATATTAAGTTCTAAAGCATGCTCGCGTTAATTTTTTTCAATTAAAATAATGCAACTTGTTACTCATTTACAAAATTGAAAAAAATATTTAAAAGATATATTAATATTGAAAAAATATTTAATTCTATACATTTTTTATGTAAAAAAGAAGAGAAAGAAAAAAGAACATTTTCATTAATAAATTCCTGTACATACAAGATGCAAAAATAATGTTTTTTTTTTTTTTTTCTAAAACATTTCGCAAAAATCACTGTGCGTTTTGATTATCAATCAAATTTTAATTATCTATTTAATCATTTTCTCTCAATACATGTATTTTTTAACTAAAAAAATCTTCGACGTTAATTGATCTGATAATCCTTCGGCAAGGGCCTCGCGACCTCGCTAAGAATTGTTTGATGGAACATGTCAAAGGTTGCAACACCGGGAGAAACCGGGATTGGTCGAACGCGGAATGCAAATTGAGTCTAGGTCTCGGCGAAATTATTGACGATGTTTATTGGAGCTTAACGAACGAAAACGACTGATAGTGGGTCGGCGCACGAGATCGACGAGCTCTATTAATTCCGCGGCCGTTCGAGCGATAAAAGCCCAGCCGACGTTTCCATTTCACTCGGAGAACAGCTGTTCTCTCTCTTTGACGTTAAAATTTTCTAAAATTCGTATCATCGTACGATCGACGCGAAGAGGTGAAACCAAGATCGCACGATGGTGAACTAGATTTATTACTTTGCAGAATAAAACCTTTTTCGAGAAGTTAATTTAAAAAATAGATAATAAAAGTAACTCCCACGGTTCCCACGAATAAATTATATAACAGATATATATATAATATAAACTAAATAAAACTGAGATAAAATGAATTAGAAGAGAGATGGATGGTGTTATCAAGATGTAATAAAGAGAATAAAAAAAATAATTATACAAAACCCAAAATAATTATACGAAAATAAAGAAAAGTAAAAAGTAAAAGAGATTGTGAGGAAAAAAACGAAAGCAGAAAATTCAGATGAATAATATGTGATTGAATTGAAAGATTGGATAGATAAATTCTCGATCTGGAACGATTAAGATCAAGCGATATATCGCTAATTATCATTTGCGAGGCAGCAATTATAAGGATACCTAACGCATTGAAAATAATATTGTTCCAGTCAATTTTCCAGAAAATTTTCTCAGATTCGCGGAACCCGTTAGGGATGCATTTCGAAAAACAGAAGCATCAAAGCGTCTTTACGCAGTAGAGGGAAAAGAACCCACCTTGAACAATACAAAGACCTCGAAACTGGCCATGAGGAGCATCGACGCGGCGCTCAGCGCGGCGAGCGGCAGTGCCCAGGGTCGTTGCTTCAGCAAGGACTTCGGGGTCGGTCGCATCTCCACCTCCTGGCCCTTTCTGATGCCCGGCGGTGACCTAAAGACGGTCACCGTCCGATTGGGCGCCGGCACGCTGATGACGCTCGCCACGCTCGCCAAGCCGTGCTGCCCGGTCTCGGACGGCACCAGGAAGAACTCCGTCGAGAGCTCGTAGTCCCGGGAACGCGGGATTCGGGCCGCCATCAGGCCCGGCCAGCTGACCGTGACCGTGACCCATGACAGGATGATCGGGCCCAGCCTCATTGGCGGTTGTCTCTGATCTCTCGATTGTACGCGTGCGTGGATTCGTGCGTGCCTGCTCGTGCGCGTGGTGTACGTGGTGTAATTCTGATCGTCGTCGTCACCGGGATATCACGCACCGTCTCCTGCGAGCGCGCATCCTTGCAGTCACGCATCCGCGAGTCAGGGTTCACCGGCTGCGTCTGTAATCATACTTGTAATTAGACGACACCCGATATTCAATCAACCTTTGTAGACTATTTTATTATTATTTTATTTTTCACGTCATGCGTGATCTGTGTCTTATCAACAAACGTCTTGTCTAACATTTAACTGTCTTCGCAAATAAATCAAATTTGTGTTAAGGATGTTTTGACAGTACAACAGCAAAAAGCTGTCATAATTAAAAAAAAAAAAAATTCTTGTTTTATATTATTTGAAAAATCAAATAAATAAATCTAGATTATATAAAAAATTAAAATATCACAAGATAACATGGTTTTAAACATTTTCGTATAAGAAAATTATAATTAATATTTTTTCTAATTTATGACAAAAATTTTGATCGTGAATATCGAAATCAATTGCAAGAAAAACGAGTAATTTGCAGAAAGAAAGACAGAGAGAGAGAGAGAGAGATAGTATTTTTCTACAATTTGTAATAAATAATTTTTAAACGAGTAAGTGGATTTAAATCAAATTTTGCACAAATATTTATTAGAGTTTTCTTAATATATGTGAAAATTTTTTTTTCGTTGGCAATGTTTTTTCCTTATTAAAGTTCAAAACAAGAATACTATAAACGCTCACGCCATTTATTTCCTCTGCATGTTTATATAATTACTTACGTATTAATTCTAGTTTTCTACTTTTTCAGAGTAAATTAAATAAAAATTACACACCCACTTAATATTTAAACTATCAAATGCGTCGCTCAGTTATGACAAGCGTTTGATATAAAGTAATGTTCAGTAAATTATTCTTTAAAATTCTTTTTCTAAACGCGATCGCGACAAGGATCGCGAGATAATTTGATATAATTAATTCTCTTTCCATCTCCCTATCTTCCTCCTTCCCTCTCCCTCCCTCTTCTCCCCCCCTCTGTCTTTCTCTCCAATTGTAAGTAACAATTATTTCTTGAAAAATATTTAAAATTAAATATATTTTATCCAATGCTTTATATCGTTCAACTTTTCGTTTGAATATGATTCGGATCGCGCAATAAAATACTTGAATCGCAGGTCCGAGTAATTAACGATAAACTCCGTGATATATTAATTGTTAATTTAATAATTGATTTATAATTTAAAATATTTATATAATTTAATATTCCGCTCTATACGTAATGATACGCAAAATAATTTCGGCTGCGAATTATCAATCATACGGTATGTGGCCTCGGCGACATAAACATTAGCGCGTTATTGTTTACGTTTTACGTGTTACAGCTTTGTTATCATTCACGCGGCGACTTGAATAGTATTGAAATAGAGGGAGACGCTACGTCATCAATTCCTTTCTTACAATATTTATTGTAATTGTTATTCAATTAATAATTAATAACTTTTGATAAATGAAAATACTGCAAAATATGCCGCAATCGTCGCATGTTCGACTAATCGTAATTAACTGTGTTTTCGCGAGTGAATGTCATAAGAAAATGACAAGTGGTGAACAAGAGAAGAAAAGCAGCTCGAAAGTGCGGGAGTATCGTTGAAAGTATCGCGCGTGTGAATCAATCTGAGAGGAGGAGGAGGCCTAGGAGAGGCATCCTGCACCGGCGGAGCAGCCCAAGGGTGAGTATTATTATTTTTATATAAATTATTATAAATTCTGTACATGCATTAATTCGATGATTATTTGAATAGTTTAAAATTTATACTATAAAAGTTTTTATTGAAAAAAAAAAAAAAAATAGTTTTCTTTTTTAGAATTTATAAAATTATTCCATATTTGTATACCATATTTTATTATTATACGCATCGGATATAAAATTCGATGGGTACAATAATAATTTTTTGAAATATTAATTATTTTAAGCGTTGCTATAATTTAGATTTTATATTTGTATGTTGCAGACAACGTAGCCTCAAGACCAAATCTCCGCTGTTGCGCATCAGTGCCGGTGAGTGATAAATTTTATTTTATTTTGAGGTGACGGATCCGTAGATATTATGGATGCAAATGTAGATAGATCCGTTGCCTCAAAATGGATGGGCTAGAATATATAGATTGAATCAAATAATTTTTTGAGTAGACTTTTCGAACATGCATTAAAACGTATTATCAATATAATTTAAAATATAAATTAAAAATTTAAAAGAAATATAAAATATTTTTCTCAATTTTATTTCAATAATTATTTTTATGTTGCGCCAATTTTGTCACAATTTTTCATAGCCCATCCATCTCTAATTAATCTAATGCCAAGTTAATAAAATAAAATAAATCAAATATTACGCGTATCCTATATTATATTGTATATTATATTAAATATTATTAAAGTAAAGTAAATATTATTATATATTATTATTACAAATATTAAATCTTATATTATTATATATTATTAATTATTATTATTATAAATATTATCGCCAAATTATCAACACGGCACAGAAATGTGTTTGATTTATTTTATTTTATATAATTTTTAATAAATTGGTATTCGATTGATTAAAATAAAGTTATATTAAAACGACGCATGACAAACATGCCATTAACGAGCATAAAATTATGCTCATGTACCGGCGACAATAATTAGCCGGCAATGGAAAGAATTTTTCTCCTTCATTGACCTCCGATAGGAATCGAAGCTACATCTCTGTCTAGATGTAGCCAGAATGAATATGGCCAGGATCAACGAAAGGTAAGTCCAACTGGCCCAACGGAAGTCTACGGTGCATTTTATTAGGGCATTCTATTAGGGCACTTGAGTAGGGCACGTATTATAAAATACATATAATTATTATAAAATAAATTATATGTTATGATAGTATGTATTACCTGTTCTTTTCAAAATCAATTAAATCAAGATTATACACATATACTTAATATTTGAATTGTCAAATACGCAATCATGACAGTCGTTATTAAAAAAATATTTTACTTGTTTTTTTTTTTTTTTTTTAGTCATCTAATTTTGCTTTATAATTGCTGGAAAAACAATCGTCATAGGAAATATTCACAGGCATGATTGTTTTAAATCGCGAAGACAGATGCCATTAGAATATTTGAAAATTCCTAAGCGTCTTCGTTGAAGCTCCTAAATCAGGAGAGTTGCCCCTGCCCCCTCCAAATACAATGCGTATTTTCCACTGCTTCTCCGCTTATTAATTTATGACCGACGCAACGGCGATATGTTACACGTGTTACTTCGCTTTACATGTGTTTTTACCTTATAGACAACACAAAGCGCGCGATTCACGCGCGCCATTTATTTCATTTCATTAATGAAATAAATTCAATAAATTAACATTTTTAATGGCATACAATTTTTAATATTCATTATTAATTTCATGATACACATAACTGTCAAAATGACAAATACAATGACAGCCGCTCACGAAATAAGCGCAATGATAGAACCAATCAGCATCGCGGAAAAAAGGCCTCAATATTTCGATACAAAATTCGAATTTAATACTCATTGTCAGTTAACATGTCTTTTTTTAAAAGAGGAAAATGCTACGTACTTTTCCACAAGTATTAATACTAATTTTAATTAATAATAAAAAATTATAATTTAATTAAAAATAATGTTAATTAATTATTTATATAATTAATTGATTATTAATTATTAATAATTAATTAATTAATTATTTAATTAATTATTAAATAATTTTAATTAATTTTAAATAATAAAAAATTATAATTGAATTAAAAATAATTTTAATTAATTAATACTAATTTTAAACTTAAATAACTTCCAAACCGTTAAGAGAATTGTGCTCAGATTTTGCTCAGAAGAAATGTCTATAGAATAATGTAGGAAATTTTGCTCCTGTCAATGTTTTGACATATGATGCGTACATCCTTAAAGATTGGGAAGAACGAAGAACAAATTTCGAGACATAACTGCATAAAATTGAATCCGTTGCTTAACATTTGAGGAAAGCTCCTTCGACTTTGGGGGAGGGAAATTCTCATTAACCGAGGAATGCTGGATCGCATTAATGATTTATAATCTCTTTCCACCGCGTATCAAACTCTGCTTGTTGCTCGGCCTGCTTATGCGCGTGCATGTGTGCGCTCAAGCCTTTCGAATATTCTCAATCATATCATCTCAGTGCATATCGGGGCTATCAAAGACTTTCCCGAAGAAGACTTGAGATAACCGCGCCCTTCGTTTAACGCGATTTATTAGAGGTATTCCAGATCTTTTAGACAATATATCCCGACTAGGTCACGATCGAAAGAAGAAAAAAAAAAAAAGATCGATGGATCGTCGTGTTAATGATCAATTAAGCCGCTCCCCGTGACTTATCCTACAGAAGGTAGATAGATACGAGCGATATGCGCTGTTAATTGCCACGTTGTTAATTACGAGCCTGTTCAATCGCGCTCGGAAATTGTTTAATAACGCGAACACGGCGTGTACGCATTAGTCGCGGATGCGAACGAACTATCTATACTTATCTCCGGGGCCAGGCATGACCGATTTGAGGAGAGAGAGAGGGAGAGAGAGAGAGAGAGAGAGAGCTGCGGGGGGACTCGCCTGGCCTAACGCCATTAATTATTGCGAACAGGGTCAGCCGTAAGTAGAGTGAAGCACGGACGGAGTAAAACACGACGAAGAAACGTCAAGATCATCAGATACCGCGCGCTCTCTTCGACTTCACGTCAAAACCGCGGCTTTTTGATGGATTAAATTTTGTCATGTCTCTGTTCAGCTCGAGTTAATCATAAAATTAATCACAATTAGCACTAATTAATACACTGTTTATTCTGTGGGATACCAAGTATGCGTATCGTATTAATAAAAAGGTGTTCCCTGGCGGGGAGGATTCTTACAGGCTCTTCTTCAGCATCGAGCTTTCCTCTCGTGGATCCACCGAGCTATTCGCACTCATTCCTTCCGACCCGGTCGCGTGCGCTTCATCCCGACTTCGTTATCGCTGGCTCCTTTCGCGAGGTTTTTTTTTTTTTTTTCTTTTTTTCTCTCTCTCTCCGATGATCCAGGTGATTACATGGATAAATGAATTCCTCTGTTCGTCGGAAATTTTAACAGAGGCCGACTAGTTCGTGGACGATGGCCGCGTGATCGATCGTTTTCGAGCGAGGCGCACGTTGCGAACGCTGCGCTCTTACTGAGCTCGACGCGTTGGCATTCGCGATGGCCAAACCGAAAGCGGACTGGAGTCAGTTCCGTTCCGGAGGTGAGGCCTATCCGTTACAGAGAAGTCGGGGAGATGGTGATGACGATGCAGAGGCGGCGGCGGCGGTGGCGATGGAGAGGAGCAGGAACGGATACTGAAAAGAAATTCCTTCTCTTATGACATCCCATTAAATCAAATATCGATTTGTGCATAAGGAAAAAGTATTGTTTAACATATATTTGTTACTAAAGAATATTACAATAATTTATTATTAAATGAATAGAAAATTGAATTGTCGATTGATTCTGAATTTTATCGAAACTAATAATCTTTCGAATTAAGAGAACATTTTCAAGATAGAAATTAATTTATTTGATTTATATCAAGGTAAGTTGAAAGAATAGGCTGATCGTATAGGCGGGAATGATATGTGATTGCACAGGCTCGCGAATTATTCCGCTGTTCCGCCCCTGCCGAGCTGAGCGAGGTAGAAGGGCTCTTGGAAAGAACGAGAGAGAGAAGGGCCTGGCGAAGCTGATCCTTCGACGTCGAGGATCGACCCCGGCGACGCATTTACATATTTTACGTGTAATAATCTCGAAAAAGTTTTAACAATGGCCCGAGGTCCGCCGCGGTCGAGCGAAAGGCGAGAAGGTGTAGAGAGACGAGAATGAGGGAGGAAATGTTTAACGAACCGTCTGCAATCTTCGAGGATGACAGAGGCATATCCGCGAGAACGTTTCCGAGTAAATTCCATCGGTCGTTCTTAAGTGGAAACGTCGCGCGGATCGACTTGTCCGAAATTTTAATTGGAATTCAATTAATCGAGGGATCCAATCTACTTTAGCGATATAGAAAATTGATAATTTTTAGGATTTTTTTTTTTTTTTTTTTTTTTTTTTAAGAGTATTACAGGATAGCTATATAGAGCTTGTAAAAAAATTTCCTGATTTTTCAAGTAATTTATTCAAAATTTTAGGTAAAATTAGTGAATTTTTAGATGAGACTTTTGAAAATAAGTTTTTTTTTTTTTTATATGCGTTTTACTCATACAAAGGAAAAATAAATCTTACATTTTAAATATTAAATTTAAAAATATATTAAAAAGAACAGAATGACTTTTGTAAAATAAGTACTTTTCATTTGCATAATATTTTCATTTTCTATCATTAGTTGTAAGAATTACAATAAAAAATGTGTATTCAATATGACAATGAGCATATAATCACAGAGGAAAAAATATATATTTATAACATATAATTCACAATCATTAGTCAATCAGATTGCCGATGTTTACAATGTAAGAATAAAATTATCGAAGAGAAAATTTTTGAAAAAAATTTCTTGAGTTCGAATAAAATTCTATGACAATTCCCTTCATTTTTCAAAATAAAAAAAAATTCCTTGAAAATTTAAGGATTTTCCTGAGAATAGATTTATATTAGAAATTGATGAGAAATTTTCTGGTGTTATGTTTTTATTGACATTTAAAAGTCAGTATTTTTAAATTGCTGACAGATACAGGAAAAAATAATACAGTAAAAAATACGCGAAATTACAACCGTCGCTCTCTGCTCCGAAAGATCTGGACCGTAAAAGGAGGGAATCGTATTCGGGATTTCGAGATTTGAGGGTTCGGTATTTATGTTTCCTGTCGGCTATCCGTAACATTGTTGCGAGATGCGCTTTTTCACGTGCACAAGCGTGACCATAAAAGAAGCGCGCGTAAAAATTCACCGCGTATTCCCGCTCGCGTGTCTCTTGCCGTAAATCGGTCTGTGATAAAGGGGGAGCCCGCGATTTTTTTTTAACGTCGAGATCCGACGACCGCAACTCGTGCCGAATTGTCCTCGAGTATAGCGTACGATAAAAGATAAAACAGCAAATGCACACCGTAAATGAATCTTATTATTTACGTTTATTTTTACAATGCATTTATTTTTACATTCTTGGATAATTCACATTCAGATTTTTCTTAATAATTAACATTAATTTTTAATTATATTTATTATTATTTATTATTATATTATACATTTTATTATATATATTTATTAATATTATTATTATTAATGAAATTTTTGATTATTTATTTAAATTATATTTGCAGCAAAAACTAAGTACTTTTAATTATATTTTGATAACAATTTAGTTATCAGTTTCTTAATTGCTTTCTTTAATTCTTTAATTTTCCAAGTAATTTAATCGGTAAATTTATTTAATTGAATTTAATAAAAAGGGCGAAAACGAGCAAAGGGACAATTCGCCTTTCGTTTCGATGTTTTGCGAAAGGGAGATTCGCCGCGTCGGTGACATTGTCGAACAGAAGAGGCAAGAAACGCGAGAGGTATGTTAGGCGCTATTGCGGCGTGGCCGACGGCGACTACGTACGGTTTGTGTCCGGTTTTCGAGACAAAGAGTTCGTCGAACCCTGGGCCGGGGCTCGTTCGATCGGCGACGCGGCTACCGAACGTGCCGCGTGACGTGCGACGCGTGCACCCACGTGCGATCTTAGCGTGCGCTACTCGCACGTGTCGCACATGGGAGAGAATTGCGAGGAGGTGAACGACGAGTCTTCGATCGCGATCCACGAGGAGGGATCGATGATGATTCGCAAACAAAGCAAAAGATAATTGTTTTCAAATAAGGAATATAGTGTTAAATAAAATTTGAGATTTACGCATTCCTGTGTTTCGTTACGAAAGAATCGAGAAATCGAGAAGCCAGGTTGAGGAGAAATACGAGGTCTTCGTAAAGAGTATCGGAAAACGATTCCTTTCAGAGTGTCGCCCGGAGTGGTGACGTCTGGCCACACCCGGTCACTTTCTCCGCCAAAGGAGAATTCATTCCAGTACACCATAAGTTACTACCCTTAATGACGCAAGCTGCCCACGCGATCTAGCGTTGTTGCTGCTCCGGCGCGTATTTCACTCTGGGCGAATCGCGAAAGGTAAAAACGAAAATTAGGGCGCGAGAAAAAGCAATCAAGTCGCCGGGCAGGTAGCAGATTACCCGATCGACCCTCACCGAATTTCGATAGTTAATTCCGAAATCCTTGTCCCTCAAAGTACATATTTCGCGGAAGAAATCGAACTGAGGACCTCGTCAACGTATTATTACAGTTTTATCTTATGTAATATTTGATATAGATACGCATTAATATAAAAAATATTTTTAATATTTAAATATTTTTCTATTTTACGTTGCTCATTCGGGGTGTCTATTCCCTGGAAAAACATGAGAAATTTGGAATTTCCAAGGAATTTTCATGGAATTTTGTTGGAACTCGGGTAATTTTTTTTTTAATTTCTCTCTTTGATAATTTGGTTTTTATACTGTAAACAATTCGCTAATAAGCCATCTTGTAAACGGCTGGTAATCTTGTATGTGTTTAGAATTTATTATAAATATATATCTATCTCTGTTTATTATATATTTAATTTTAACAAAAGTATTAAATATACAATATTCTTTATTTTATAATAATTTTTAATGATAAAAAATAAAAATGTTAAGCATGTTAAAAAATTTTATCCTAACGAAAGCTATTTATTTTTATTTTCGATAGATTTGTAAATCTTGACCTTGAAACTTAAATGATTTTACATTTTTTTCTTCGTATAAATCAAATATATTAAAAAGCGCGTATAATGAAAAAACTTATTTTAGAAAATTGCATTAAAAAAATGTTCAAAATATTCTCTTTATTAAAATTTTTCTTATTAAAATTTTGAACAAAAATAATTGGAAAATCAGGAAAATTTTTTATAAATTTTAAGTAAACATCCTGTTATTGTTGTCATAAAAAAAAATCAATTATACGTGCATAAATTAAATAAAAAAAAAAAAAATATATGTGCGTAAATAATATATACTTGACTTAGGAAGACGTATTTCTTATTTAGAAATCAGATCCAACGTGTTGAAAATAAACAAAATAATATTTTAGACGCAAAATAAATAAATTTACCAGGTGCGACGTCACGTCGGTGAAAAATTTCCAGCTCGAAGAAATCGTCGGGCGTCTCGGCTTCATTCGGCCGTGCGAAATTCCTTCCTTGTGTTTTAGAGGAACCTTAAAATTGCGGCACGCCGAATCCCTGATATTCCTCTCTCTCTCTCTCTCTCTCTCTCTCTCTCTTTCTCTCTCTCTCTCTCTTCCGAACCAAGGAGAGGAGCGGAGTCGCTTGTAACCGGTTTCGACTAAAGCTAAATAAAGGCATGCGAGAGGAGGACACGGTCGTGTCGATAATTACGCTGTTGAAAAACCTTGCTCGCAAATTTTTATCGCGTTATCACCGTTGCTCGAAAATTTAACGCTGCTCCCGTTATTGCGACGACGTCCGTTGCTCACGAATTAATTATGCGAATAATATTAACGCCCGAAACGCGCGCGTTTCGACGAAGTGCCGCTAGTTTGGAGCGTGTATAATTAAAAAACACGATCATAAAAAAAAAAAAAAAAAAAAATAATTTTAAATTCCGAGGAAGACGGACTCGTTATATAATCTTCGACTCGGAGAGATCTCGTAGCCCGCGAGCAGCAACGATGTGTTGACGCGAGTTGTTGAAGAAAGGAACTCTCCCTCCAGGCACATCCTACCACTCTCGTAACTTAACCCTTCGATTTTCCTTCCCCCTTTCCCATCTGCGAGCTACGGGGTTCGATAAATCGAGGCTTCCATCGCGGATTCATTTGAATATAAATCCGATTGTCCGCGCTCGCTGGAGGAGATGGGCTTTCCTCGCGCGGCAAGGAACGATAAGGGACGGAGGAAGAGGAGGCGAAAGGGAAAGTCCTTTTTTCCCTGTTTGGACGACCGCAAACCGACCATGACGACGGTTGGGCCGTGCCGAGAGAAGACCCGATTTTTAGCGGTTTTATTTTCGGTGGTCTCTCTCTCTCTCTTTCTCTCTCCTTCGGCGATTTTAGTGCCCCCGCGACGTCAACGACTCGGTCCCCTTCTCGGGGACCGATTACGCGACGAAAATCCTTGCTGACGATTTCGTACGCGAACAACCGCATCCTCATTTGAAATTCCATCGGTCCTCTCGGCTCGCCCGAGGACGCACGAGATTGCAGCAGCGGGATGCACCTACGTTGCATAGGACGCAGCTGCGCCGCGTAATGAGCTCGTAAAATTTCCAAACGATTGTCCGCCCTTGGAATATTTTTTTTTTTTTTTTTTTTTTTTTTTTTCCGATCAAATAATGCAGCAAGTGAAAAATTGTGCAAATTAGAAACTCGCTTTCTCATAATTTTATTCCCTTTCCTTTATAATATCAGGATTCTTTTTTTTTGGAAAAATTCAAAATTTTATTAAAAAATGGATCTCTCACCAATTCCTATCAAATTCAATACCAATCATTCTTTCATGATATTCGTGTAAAAATATTTAGCCCGATATCTCAAAATTTGTGATAGTTAAGGCATGCATAGACATTTATTTAAAAAATCAAAATTTCATAAAAAATAAATCCTCTTTTACCAATTCTCATCAAATTCAATATCAACCATCCTTTAATGATATTCTGTTCATAAAAATATTTAAATCGATATCTCAAAAATTTCTGAAAGTTAGAGCAGCCACATTCTTTTTGTATACACACACACACACACACACACACACACACACACACACACACACACACATATACATACACACATACGAATAATTTAAATAATATTTTAAATATTTTAAAAATATGTTTTTCCAACGTTTTAGAAAAAAAATTTTTAACAAAAACAAAAACCACCTCTACGAGGAAGCAATATTAAATTGAAATGACGAGTACACGCGCGATAAAAGTTGAAAGGAATATTTCGCTATCTTTTTCGGAGGCTGAATTTCTATTAATCGATATTTAAATTGCGAAACAATCGCGCTATACCGTCCTATAAAATAGGCAGTGTGTAAAAGTCTTGGGAGGAGGTGAATATAACGATCGCAATAATTTCACCGTATTAATCTCGACTGCAATTTGTACCACGTGCAGCCATATAATACCCGAGCGTGATTGTCGCCAGAAATAAAGCAAACGCAGCGGCGATGCACCGTACCGCCGTGTGTTTCACATCCGTCGATACACGGAGAACGGCGGGCATTATTCAAGAAACTTTTCTTAGACCGGCCAAGGCCGAAAGCTCGCCGCCGGAGTCGTGAAGTCGGGGAAGCCGACGAGAGGAAGGCGTGTACGCACGCGCGCGCGCACGAAAGGGTCGGGTCTTCTTCTTATGATCATAAATATCGCGCATAAATATTGCGTATGTGCTCCGTAAATTCGATGCCGTTCCCCGACCAAAAAAAATAAAAAAAAAATAAAAAAAAAACAAAACAAAAAAAAAAAAACGAGGGCTGTAATTAAACGTCACGTTGTCCCAATTTGCGTTATTAACGTCCTTGGGCTTTCCCAGAGGGCTTTCTCAAGCACTCTGGCGTCCGATCGAGAAAACGATTAACCCTTCACTCCTGCCGTGTGTGTCTCCATTTGACGCCGATATTGATTCGTGCAATTTTCGCTGGATAGCGAAATTGACGCAGTATCATCGATTTTATCGAAACGGAATGCCAGAGATATGCGGGAGAGAAATACAAGCGGCGCGCGCGGATGTAAAATCGCGAGGGGAGTCCCCTCCCCACCCTCTCCCCCTCCCCCGCCCCCCCGCGTCCCTACGTGCGCTCACGATGGACTAACGATATTTATTATACGTCGTCAATGAATTATGGGCCGTTAAGTTCGCCGTCGTGATGGGGACCCCTTCGGCCCGAGCGCGAGACGTGAGCATCGCCACCCGGCCCGGCGCACGCCCGGCGGGAAAAACGCAGGACCCGGGGCCCCGCGATCGTACACGTACACAGCTCTGGGTGTAGCCTCCCCCCCGCGAAATGAAATATTTATTCCATTACGACACGGCAGTATTGTAATACGCTTGAAACGCGTTTGGACTTTTTTGCGACTGCCACCTTCCGCGGGGTTATCGCGATGCCGCGTCTCGTCTCGCCTCGCGCTGGACCAGCGAGAGAGAGAGAGAGAGAGAGGTTCATCCGCCTGATTATCGCGCTGACATTGCATGTACGATCTCTAAGAGGTGCTCGCTATAATGTCGTTATTTTCTTATGCTCGTGCAGCGCGCCTTTAGTTTGCACGGAGTTAATTTCAAAATTATATTCTTTGAGAAAGGCAGGGAAGATGAATATAAAATATGCAATGAAATTGCATATTACATTTAATTGTTTGAACGAAGTTTTCGATTAAAATTCGCAAAAATTTAAGACGCGAAAATTGATTTCGATAATTTTAGATTAAGTCGTAAAGTGTAACCTCAAGGTTTTTCGAAAAAGAAAAAAGAATCCTAAATTTTAAAAAATTTCGTGCAACTTCGCAAATTTTCCAGGTATTTTTATTCAAAATTCCAGGTAGAGAAAATATTTAAACAATTTTTTCATGGATTTCCTAAAATAAGTTTCTTTATTGTACGCGTTTCCTAATTTTCACTCATACGAAGGAAAAACGCAAAGCGCTTAAGCTTCAAGTGCCAAGATTTAAATGTACTAAAAAAAAATTGCATAGCTTTTGTTAAGATAAAACATTTTAACTTGTATAAAATTTTCATTTTTATTACTAAAAATTAAAATGAAGAAAACTGTACTATATATACGCAATATTTTGTTAAGATATTGAATATATATAAACAGAGATAGATAGATATTTATAATATATTTTGGAAGATTGCTTACTTCCTATAGCATAAGAACAAAATTATTAAAAAGAGAATTTTTTTTTAATTCTTTCTCAATAAAATTCTCTGAGAATTCTGGTTTTCCATTTTTTTTTTCCAGGGAGTACATATCCTGTAAAAATACATGTCATAGAAAAAAGAAAGTATCGTGAAAGATTTCTAAGATCGCTTTATGCATTAAAATGTGCGAGATATCGATCTAGATTTCTCAGATTATTTTCAAAGATTCGAGGAAGCATGCGAATCGTGAAAAGAAAAAAAATGATGCGAAAGAGTTCACTTGCAATTGCACTAGTAAATTGCGATCCAGATTCTGAATCATAATTTATCGTCGGATATTAAAAAGAAAGGCGATCTTACGATCCTCTTCACCGAATCAGAAGCTGGTCTGAGATACCGCTGTTCGCGCTTTCACGGAGAAGAGCCCCGTGTCGTGGCGCCTCCTCGGTTCGCTCTACTCGTGGGAAAGCGCGCTGACGACGAGTTTAATAGTTCCCCTTTAACGGTAACGGTAAAGTCGCGGGGAATCGCGAAAAATCGCGCGCTTACATCTGGATAATGACATTAGAGTCAGAATTTTTATGGATTTTCGTCGAAAAACCGGCCCGATTCCTTCCCCCCCCCCCCCCGACTGGTTACGCCCATCTCATTGAATTGCGAAAGAAATAATCCGCTGGACATTAAATACAACGCGGCGTTTACTGTTACGATGGTCCACGGGAAGCACGACGATTGGCGTCCAGCTGTCGTTTGCCGCTTACTCGCGCAAGCATATTTTACGACGCCCGAAATTAATGACCCTACGAGTCTCCTCCTCTTCGGCTTTTATTGTCGACATTTTTTGCGTAACGAGTTAAATCAAATTTAAATTTAAAGTTAATTTGTCATGTTTAAGAGTTGGCCGGTATTCTTGTTTCTTTAGCGATGCGGTTATTAAATACAAATAACATCGCTAAATTCAGCGATGCATGTAAAGATTTATTAAAATTCGACATTTATTATCGATAACGTATTAATTAATCTTTACGTTACACTAGATTTAAGCGATCAAATAGCCAAGAGTTGCGCAAATCTATAATCTCGCACTGTATTTGTAAAATACAATTTCCGCTACTAATCTAAAAATACATCAGCTGGATGACATTCCATCTCGGTTCGTGACGCAACACGATTAATTCACGATAAACAGAAACGAGTTTCCATCGATTGCGGTGAAAACGGCAGGATCCGTGGAAGAATTCAGTCGACGTCATGGAGAATCTGAGTGAAGGCGATAGAGCTATCTTGAACACAATCTTCGATCCGCTTCAATCACTTGGTCTGTCTGATCTTTCAAAACAAATTGGTACGTGATGCAAGATAATACGTAATACAGACAATAATGACAATTACATTGAGTACGCTACATTAGAATATTTAATATAATATAAATTTCATAAAGTTATGAATATATCAATATCAATATATATCAATATATATATATATATATATAGCTCAATATATAATATTAATTTAATATCGACAAATCACTCGTAATCAAAAAATATATCCCAAAACTTTTTAAAATATTTTTCGATTGCATATATATATATAACTCGTATGATAATACTTTGGAATTTTGTTATTTCGCTGCGTGATTCTCAAGTTTAAATTGATTCGGTCTTAGTTAATGACGACAAAATCGCGACTTGTCGCACTAGTATAGTTAAACTCGACTCGAAACCGCAAACTCATAGGATTGTTGGAAAAATCTGCAAGTGCTTTAAGCCCATAAGGTAACCGCATTCGTCTGGCGCAGAAATGTGTCTTAGCGGTTTGTTCTCACGCGAGATATTCAGATCATCATGAATAAGTAAAAGACCACGCGACGCAATAACAAATAAATTTTCTTATTACTATACAGCTTTCAAGGTTTTGCGCGCTACGCATGTTGACGTCGCCACTCAACTTTTTATAAATTATTCAGTAAAAGATGTATTAATATAAAAACTTGTTTTTTTTTTTCAATATTGCATTGAAAAGAGACGACGGATATTTCCGAGAAAGATCATTTAGAACCGCACGTGTCAGAAATCGTGAGGAAGGCAATAATCTGCGCAGAAACGAAGATCTTTGACGAGTCGTTTCGACTTTTCGACGAAGCTCTGAAGCAAGCGCCTGAATCGCCATCAATTCTAAACGACAAAGCACAAGCATTACGTTTGGCGAATCGGGATGAAGGTATTTCGAACATACATCGCGATGTAAAATAAAATTCGCGCGAGAAAAATGTAATTCGATTATTGCGTTTCGTCGTTAGAAGCTTTGAAGGATCTGCATCTGGCGGTGGAATTGAGCCAAGGAAAAGGAAGAGCTGGCATCCAGGCGCTCTGTCAACGTGGTGCTCTTTACCGATGGATGGGACAGGACGATGAGGCCAAGAAAGACTTCGTACGTGCAGCGAAGGCTGGTTCGAGCTTCGCTAAATCACAATTGGTCGCTCTGAACCCTTACGCGGCCATGTGCAACGCGATGCTGCGCGAGATCACTTCCAAGGCCAATCGCACTTAATCTAATCCATGGGATCGCATCTCGAAATACAATAACCATTTAATAGATAACGCTTTATTTTATTTTTATTTCGATATAGATTAACGCCCGGCAGATCTACATATAGATCTCGATATATATTGATATAATCGCAAAGTAGAATCATAATAATAACAATGATATTCATTAGAAATTTCGCATAAAAATATAAATTGTCCGTCTGTATCAAATCGGGAAAATATATTTCTTTGTAAAATTGGATTTTTTTTCCGCTAAAAAGGAACTCGCTAAATTGACGAACGACGAAGAAAACATCAAGTTCTATGTACCCGTAAAGATTCCTTTTCTTCCAGCTAAATCATCTCTCTCCCTGGATTCAAAATGATTTACATCAAACGGAGAGAATTCCTTGTAAAATTAATTAACTACAATATGTTAACTGTTGTGACATGGTAGACATGGATCACGTTGAGAGATTGAAGACTTGGAACGATACTCATAATTTATTCAACGGAAATTGAGAGAGATATACGCTTAATAACGCAATTACACCTAATAATGATTACATATATAGAATAAAATATGCCTTATCACACATTTTCTAAAGATAATATTTTACAATCACGCCAGTTATTGGAAATTCTTTTCTCATGCAAAAATCACAAACGGTTTTTGCTCATTTGTCCTTGATCGTACTTAAATGCAACAAAATGGAGAATCTGCTATGATCGGTTTCTCAAATCCGTGCGTTAAATTGAAGTCCAATGACCAGGTTAACGCATCGCAAGTATATATCGGTTTCAGCGATGATTAATGCGACAATTAATACTAGCTGTTTGTTCCAGAAAACATGATTGCCCAGCCTACCTGTCTTAAACCATAACAAAATCTCGACCTGTATTCGATTTCTCGCTTTCCGAGCCTTCCTCGCTGCCGTCCTCTCCTTCTGCCGAGTCGGACGAAGCTTTCCTCTCTTCACTTGGCAAAGATAATTCCTCGATTCGCTCTTCCTCCTTAGGCGCTTCCATCGCGCTAGTTGTCTCTTCTCTGAAAAATTATAAATATAATATTAGAGCTATATACGTTTTGTGAGTAATATAATATTAGAGATATATACATTTTGTGAGTAATATGTCCAATTAATTATATAAATCGCGAGACTTACGAATGAAGTAACGCTGCATCCTCAGAATCGGAATCCTTTTCCTTCTTTCTTTTCTTTTTACTAACCTTCTTGTCACTGTCGGACGTTGGGCCATAATATTCATACTGAAACAACAATTTCGCGTTAATAAATTTACATGATTGTTGTATTATGGCAGTTAGAAATATGGAGAAAATTATTAACCTGATATAATGGCCAGAAGGATGCGAAGAAGCCAACATCGGCCGTCAAGTTAGGTAGTAGCCACAGGTGACATCGACCTAATGTGGGAACCCACAGAAGACAAAATACAATCATTCTGATAATAGCCAATGCTAATATGAATACAAGGAATCCCGCGGCGGCGACGCTTAGGTAATATACGCCATGGCGAATAGTTAATGGCCACAATGGGAAGAGACAGACTCCTATCGCACCTAAGACTACCAATGTGCCGAAAAACCAATAATACACAGGTATTGGCTCATATATCCACACATACGCATCATTACAATCCACAAAATATTGATCCATGTGCATTTCTAGTCTTACCTGGAAGCAAGGTATGTTTTTTTATTGCGAAAAGAAAAGAGAAAAAGATTATATCTAAGCTGTATGAGTAAACTTCCACGCTTACTTTTGGCTTTTTCTTATTTTCCTTTCGTTCCTCGGCTTTCTCTTCGCTTTTCTCATCTTTAACTGCATCTTTAGTCTCCTTCAAATCTTCCTTCTCCGCAGGTTTCTTATCATCTTTAGTCTTCTTTTTAATGCCCCGCATTTTATTGAGTTCTTCCTCCGATATCACTACCTTCTTGGCTCTATGAAAGAACTTGTGCCTCAACATGAGGTCCAAGAATTGGGAGACCTGCTCCCGATTCTCAAACACCGTGCTCCAAGGTGAGTTTTCCAATAAAGCATCAATCGCACGCGACCCAGTGAAGTACTCAACAATGTGAGTCCTATCGAACTTTGTCTTCTTCGATGGTACATTGTTGCGTATCCACTTTGCTACCGCATACTCCTCCTTGGATGGCTTGTCTTGGGCAACCTTTGTGTCCAAACTCGCCACTTCCTGTTGCAAATAATAACTTCCGTTAGCTCATCGACCTAGAAAATTCGACGGGAGGAACTACGCTTTGTACTCCGCGCACGAATTAATCTGACAAGAGGAAGAAGACGAATTAATCCGCGATTTTTTTCGATCGAAAAGTATCGCGGGCGCTGATCTACGTCACGCGAGATCGCGTCACGTTTATCGGCGCCGACACGTTTAAAGAGAATCGACACGGTACGTGTCAACGCGAATTAATTGATTGCGCATAAACCGATCGAAATCGAGCGATTATCCTCTCGCCCATATGCGATCCTTACATCTTTTCGCTTCCTGTTTTTCTTGCGCTCCGCCATGCCGTCAATTTTGCCTCACGCTTGCGCGCACAGATCCGTTGCTCACGCTGTTGGCCAACGAAGCTGCTGCGAACTGGCCTCGAACAGGCATATGCGAACTGCGCGTCCCTCCAAGCGAGCACCGTTGCAGAAACGATCCTCACCGATCCTCACGAAACGCAGCTGGCGTTTGCTCCACCTCCTCTCTTTCCCTCACGAGATGTTTACGACACAGATTAATAGACAGATAGCCAAAGGCCCGCATGAAGGCGCGACCGGCATTTCCGTGCAACACACTTTGCCTCTTATCGACTCACTTTGCCTCTGGTTTGAGTCTGGTCTAAATTCTGTTGATTTTATCAAAAGACATTGTCCCTGGTGCGTGTCCAGGCTAATTCATCACGAGACCAATGAAATGTCAGAGAGACTTGCCTCTTATTCGTCTCGCTCACTCTTATCATTGTCTCAGGAGCGAGCGAAACACAGTCGAAAATTAGGGATTAGAATTTTTCTAATCATTACAAAACAAAGAGGCTGGAATTTCTTTGTTCTGATTGATTAAATTTTGATCGTTGATATCTGTGGATTTTTTTTTTTTTTTTTTTTTTTTTTTTGAGCGAAATGCGAATAAGAACCGTCAAGTATCGCCACCTGCAATCATTTTAGAAGCTACATAGAATTACGAAGGCACTTTCATTTTTCAACACTGCTGGTAAAATCATCAGTTGGTATGTATACGTATATTCGCGTTTTTTTTTAATTAAATTAATTTTAATTTTAATTTTAATTGAAATTAGATTGTGTATTTTGTTATGAACACGTCCCACGCATTTGTAAATTTGTAGCTGTATATTTTATTAGCTACGTGTGAGTTTTTTTTTTTTAAATCTTGTGCAAACTTATTTATCTTATATTTTATTTTACGAATCGACAATTTTGTCCGTTTCATATTTTTTTGCGATGTGTCTACTTTTCTCTAGCAATTTTTATATTATACATATATATGAAAATATATACATATATATATATATATATATATATATATATACACACACACACATATATATATATATATATATATATATATATATGTGTGTGTGTGTGTGTGTGTGTATGTG
>JBCAUJ010000042.1:1088600-1111332 GCA_038406275.1 Cataglyphis albicans
ATAATAAAAAGATTGCTCATATATATATATATATATATATATATATATATATATATATGAGCAATCTTTTTATTATGCATATTAATTTTAAATTAAAAAACTAAATTTTCTTATCTCTATAAAAATATAAGAAATATCTTTCAATTATGGTCTCCAAAAGATTTTTGTCGAAACAAAATTTATTCACATTGTTTTTGATGGTATAAAGAATTATGTTTAGAAAATGTTTATATAAAATCAACTTGTGTTACCTATAGGTATCGTTGCAAATTGTTTAATTCCTAAAAAAAAAAATATATTATAAAATAAAAAACAGTGTAAAAATGTTAATGTATGCGAAAACAAAATATTTTTCAATATATTTACAAAATGATAATTCAATGTACATTATAATGAGCGCGTATCGAGCGCGTACTTGCGTACGTACGCACGAACGTTATTTTGCAGCACATATATACACGCACATACATACACATTTATATATTCGTATATTTATACGTACGTATTATCTATTCACGTTAACACAATTTTTTTATCGTTGCGGCAAAAATACCACTTGTCTGCATTTTATTTATATATGTAAATGTGTATGAATTCAATTTACTTTATATTTCTTTATAATGTTATACTTCACATTGAATAATAGTTTATTTCTTAATTTAATTTTTTATTTAAACCTAAAAGGAGAATTTTCATTAGAAAAATCACGGTTTCGCGGTTCAACCAACAATTTTTCAAATGCATTTTGAAGGAGAAAAAGCGCATGATATCTCATGTCACAGCAAATGCCATATCATGGTAGTTAAGCATTTATTGTGAAAGTTTATTTGAAAGTTTATTTGTTTATTTGAGCATGGAATAAAGCTATATTTTTTTAGAGATACCATTCCCTTTTTTAATACACGCATATTTATATACATACTGTGTATTTTGAAATAAGTCTTGTATATTATTGTATTTCTCACTCTCTTTCTTTCTTTTTCTCTTTATTGTCGTTATAACAATTTTTCAAGGAAATGAAATATATTTTTTAAATAATATGCAATAAATAATTGTCATATATTAGACAATATATTTTTTTAATATCAAAAAGATAATTTATAAATAAAAATAATATAATATGTAAATATCTATGTATCGACATTAATCATGTCGGTGATGATGATATATACATAGGACAGAAAAAAAGCATATCTACATAATGAATTCTATGTAACCAAATATGTTAAAAATTTATAATAGCAATTTATTGTGAAGTCAAATTATTGGATTAAAACTTTATCATGCTTATCAGCAAGTTGGATAAACTTAAAAAAAAATTTGCCTAAAGATGCTTCTTTCGTGTGTATTGCTCGCAAACTTTCGCGAAAATTGCTTCGAGAAGATTTTGAGATAATTCAGTAAAATAATATCTTATTGAAGAAAATCTCATGGAGATTTTTTTCTCGTTAATGATTTCTCCAGGAAGATTTAAGAAGCTAATATTGAGATAACGATGAAAGAAGTGTTTTGACAAAAATTTTTTGTGTCAAAAAAAAAAAAAAAAAAAAAAAGAAAGAAAAATAATAATGCCTGGTTTATGAAGTTCATGTGTTTTCTCAAGATCACGTTTGTCAACACATACTATTTTTATATTAATTTCTTTTAAATATTATTCTGGAAACGATGATCGAATCGATAACTTACTGCCAATGATGCAAAATTTTAAGTTGTCTTTTTCGCAATGTTTTAATGATCTTGAGAAAAAGATTTCATCTTTTTCTCCGCGCGATCTGGCAACACGGTATTGTGTACATTAAAAAAGATTTCCTATCAGCAAAATCTACTGATGGAGTAGTCAACATGTGTTTGTGACGGTGAATGATCGAGAACTCAGTTCATACGCGACATTCTATCGCGGATGACGGTTTGTTGATTTAACATTTTCTTCCTCACGTGATGGACATCTCTTGGTACATCGATTTGACGAGCATCAGCTGATCAGGTCAAAATAGCACGTTAGAGAGTCACCTTGTATAATCCTTAACCATACACGTTTCTCGTGAAATTATAAACATTCGTATGCTTTTCGAGCAGTCGACGGTACTCGGTGTCTTGCGGGTGACAGACTATCTGTAAACAGTACGTTTTTCAACACGCCTAAACTCGCATAATTTATAGCAATCAAAAAAATAAAATTCGATTATTGCAGTTAAGGGCTCTTCGATTATTGCAGATCGTTGAAGAGTTTGAGTGCGCAAAAATATAGAAACGAGAAGCAAGAATAACAACTTTATGCGTCGATTTGACAGTTGTGTGTAGTGACGTTTGATCGAAGATTAAATCGTTGTGTAAACTTTTAAAGGGCAAATAAGTGCGCGTCATCCCTCTATAGATACTTTTAATTACAATTCTAATTATAATCTAATTAAAAATTTGTAACTTTTATTAAATTATAATTATAACATTTCTGCAATACTTTAAAATCGGCAATCGAGCGCGATATTTATCGTATTCTTGTTACAAACGGAAGCATCTTTACGAGGAACGTTCGTTACGGTCGGACAGCTGGAAACGAACGCAGGCCTGTATTTCTATTAGCATTTTATTCAATTTGCCATTTCGAGAAATTGCCCTCGAAGGACCAATAAGAAAGTTGTCACTGAGAAATTCGAACATTCGAAGAATGGAAATTATTTTCGGCGCACGCTATCTCAGAATCCAATTAAACAATTAAGGACGCACGTAATAATTGTCGTCGTCACTCATTTCCTTCCACAAGTCCAGAAAGATTGTACGAGAAGAAAATTCGAGCTCACTCGTCTCGATAGAGAAGGTTTATTCACTCGAAGCGGATTTTTTTTTTTTTTTTATCAAGACGCGAATCTCGGTTCACCTCGTTTGCGCTCGCGATATACTTAGAGGCGTGATATCAGAACGTGCATACGCGAAAGGAAGCATTCGTTACGCTGTCATCGCGAACATGAATCGAACGGACGTGTGATATTTATCGAGAGGATCCTTCGTCATGGGGACATCGGGGGAGGACGAGAACGAGACACTCGATTTCTGGCGAGATTGGGATCTGGAAAATCTAACTGAGATCGAGTACCTGAATAAAGTGCTGGGGCCCAGGTACTTGCCTCCGAGATTGGTGATACCGCTTACGATCGCCTACCTTCTAATCTTCATCTCTGGCGTTTTCGGTAACGTCGCCACGTGCACGGTCATCGTCCGAAATGCGTCTATGCAGACTGCCACCAATTACTATCTTTTCAGTCTGGCTATATCCGACCTCATTCTACTTGTGCTGGGTAAGCGAGTAAAAGGCGATGCAGAAATATCGCGCTCATTCAGGATGCTTTCCGTTTCATCTTCGCACTTTTATTACCTTTTTTAGCAATTAATTATTTTATTTTAATAATTAATTGTTTCTCCCATTATTAGAAATATGTTTCACTTATTTTACGTTCATCAATCTGTCGGTAAAAATATAAAAAAGCCATATCAATCCAGAAATGATCTTATCAGATTTAGCAAAAAACTGTATAGTGATTTATATATATACATATATATATATATAATTAGTAATAAAAAAAAATTATTGAAAATTTGTAAAATATTATTAAATATTATTAATATTCTAAATATATTGCAAATAGAATTAAATCGCAATAATAAATAAAATAAAGATATATATATATTTTTTTTTGTGTAGAAAAAAGAAAATTTTATATTTTAATAACAAAAAAAAAAAAAAATAGATGGCGATTATTATAAATCCCACGTCTTCGCTATTAATTAATGTTTAATACAAAGCTTTTTTTTTTTTTAATAGTAGCGAAGTAAAGAAATTGAAGTTGAAGAAGTTCCACTTTAATAAATGAAAAAAATATATAAGGATTTGCCATTTCTTATCTTTATTGCCATTTAAATAAAATACATTGGCTGAGCGCAAGATTTTTGCATCTTTAAATCTGTCCTCTTTATTCCGAAGTAGGAAATATATGTATATGCAGGATTTAACGAAACATGTGGTCTAAAGTTATTTCACTCTTCGCGATTCACACGTGTTGCTTTGTGTCACGATCCATTGCATTCTTTAATTCGCACAAAATGTCTATAATTTCTCACATATGCGTAATATAATATGTGAATTACGTATCTCCGAGGGGATTTAATCGTGAATTGGTCGAAGCAATGAACAGTCGACCAAATCGCTTCTGGCTATGGTCAATTCATTAACTATCGATGACATTTCGTTCGTTGATAATATGATTTTGATAATTCCTAAAGCGATTGATAACGATAACCGGTCCGACTAAACTCGTCCTCGTTTGGAATAATAGATAATAGCAAGAAAGAATTGGTTTTTTAAATATATAAATTCGGGGTATTACGTACGGTGTTGAGAATAGGAATATGAAAAAGATTTAATAATGAAATAACGTGGAATTTGGGAATTGAAGGAACAAATTCGAGAATTAAAGCCGATGGAACAGCAGTACGGAACGAATCCCTTTAGTGTAGCGACAAATAACACAGAATCTCTGGCGTATTTCTTCATACATTTTTTTGATATTACTTTTTACTGTAGAATTCAAAGAGGAATATTGACGGCTGATAGAAAACATTGCGACTGAAAAAAATTGCATTTTTACAAGAGTAATATTCTATCGAGTTATAATATCATTGAAATAGCACTGAAAATTATCACCAAAAGCATTATATTATAAAATCATTATCATCAATGCATTTATCGATGTATTTACTTGCCGATATATTTCGTATTCAAATATTTTTTAATCTCACACTACGATAATGCATGTTTATTTGTAATTTGTATGGAAAAATACGCAAACATTGCAAAGCGTACATAGAGGTAATTACTCTTTCTCTCCCTCCCTTGCTTCCCCTTTTCTTCCCTTTTTTCTCTCTGGGATAAATAAAAAATTAATTATTTTATATTATCTATTGTGTATTATCACTATCATGATTGCTTGACATGAGATATTCATAGCATTGACGCACGTAGATAAAAGCTTGAAATTAATCCCATTTTATGTGTACAATTGCGATTGTTATCTGTACGGTAGACTTGTTTACCGAAGGTAATAACGACGTATTTACGTCACTATAAGAAATTCGCGAGACTTAGACACGATAATGATTTTTTATGAAGATCAAAAATATATAGCTTTTCTCTTTGCTATTTCAAGTATCAATTCAATATATATATATATATATATAAATGTGAAAAAATTAATCTTTCAATTATATAATACTTAAAATAATTTAAATAGCATTTTAAATAGAATTTTTTAATATTTATTTTTTAATATTTATTTAAATAACATTTAAATAATAATTTTTTAATATTTATTTAAATAGAATTAAAATAACATTTAATAGAATTTAAATAGCGTTTTAAATAGAATTTTTTAATATTAATTTTTAATAAATTTTTAAATATTTTTTAAAAGGGCGTCATAAAGATTTGTAATTAAATATACAAAATAAAATAAATATGTGCCATAAATAAATTAAATATAATCTACATCAATTTGCTCAAACTTAAATATATTCTTTGTAGAAAAAAATAATATAAAAATAAATTTTTGAACGAGCCTTTGAAATCGATCGATTATCGAGAATATTCTATTTACAAATGATTTAATTACTTACGAAATTATTTGTCAATAGCGTGATACACGAAAGAAAAATAAGACAAAGAGAAAGATTGAAACAATTGTGTGTGCATTTATTAGAATTGGCAGTAAAACGGCGATTTTGCAATACAATGGAAGACTTTGCGGTTTGACGGGTGCATGTTGTTATATTTATAACCGACGTCGCGCTTTAGAAAATGTTAGACACAATAGAGACGATCGAAGGGCTTCCAACCAGGACGAGAAAGCTTTATCGTTAACGATATGTTCACGTTCTGATGGTAAGAACTGAACCCCTGGTGGGTTTTGATGTCCATTGTGGAGCTTTATGAAAGGACAACTATATGCCGGACGACTACCGGATAGCTTTTATGTTTTGGAAGACGATTGGAAGACATAAAATCCCCATATTGTGACGAGAAAAATTGAAAAAAAAAATTGAAAAAAAAAGAGAAATATTTTCTGGCATTGCTAATAACAATATGACATATATTTACATCAATTTATTATGAGATAATTTATGCTAGCAAAAATATCATCGAATTAAGACAATTAATGTAAAGGAAAATTATATGTAAATGATTTTAGTAAAACATGAATTTACAAAAGATTTTTATTAATTTTTTCTCTTCTTCTTTCGTACTTCTCTTTCAGTAATTCTGTCTCGATTTTAATTATTTATACATACGTGCAATTTGCAAACTGAAATAATTATACGATTTAACAATTATATGACTTATAATTATATGATTTAAATTAACTTTTTAATTGAAATTTGAACTGTAAAACGATTGAAAGCGAAGTAAAAAAATTACAGAACAAAGAAATAATAAAAGGAAGAGAGAAAAAAAAATAGACAAAAAAACATGTCTCTCTTCTATTAACAAACAGTCGTAGAGATATCAGATTGTGCTTATCAGTCGTCAAAAAACGTAGAGCGCGGTTTCGTTGTATGCATTTTGCGCGATATATTCATTAATTAAAGCACAAACATTTCAATGCCTCTTATAGAGCTTATTCGACTCATAACGATACGTGACGAATATTCAACCCTTCGTTTTCGGTGGATGTAATTCGCGGAAGTTACTTTAACTTGCGCGTAAAAAGGCACAACCTCGTTAATATTGTTACATTAGATATGTGTGTTCACTAATTACCAACCCGGGCTTAAGTTAGTCGTGAATCTGCTTTTCGGAGAGTTAATTTACATTTTCGTATAATAGGCTTATGAGAAGCATTTTATTCGGAGAAAACGACTCGATAAAAATTTTTAATTTTTTGTAATATTAATACAATATTATTAACTACTTAAATAAAAAATTTTCAATAATAAAAAATTTTTTTTTATTGTTCTGCGAGTACTAGCAGAGCTTCTCCAATTTTCGTTGCGCTGCTAACATAATAAAAATTTGATATTGATAAAAAAAATCTAGAAAAGTTTGAGAAAAAAATCTAGAAAAAAATGACGTTACTGCGCAAGCTTTTTCTGCAAGGTAGAACAAAATTCCTTTCATCAAATACAATGTAAAAATTGAACTTACTCGATCTCCAGATCAATCAACCATTGATATCTCCAATTAATTACACTTTACTATAGATTCTTCGATTATAAATCGATTTTTCGGAAATAAAAAACACATATAATGCTCTCGGAAAATTCTCTCCTCAATCTATTAATCCATTAAATAATTACTACAGGCCTCCCCAATGAGTTGAGCGTATTCTGGCAGCAATATCCTTGGGCTCTGGGCGCGGGGCTTTGCAAGATACGGGCGTACGTGTCGGAGATGTAAGATATATCTCTGATCCATCTCTATCGCTTTCATGGAGTGACACGATTTTTTAAACATCAGCGATTTCGTTTTACAGGTCATCTTACGTGTCAGTTCTCACGATCGTGGCGTTTTCTATGGAGAGATATTTGGCCATCTGTCATCCCTTGCGCGTCTATTCGATGAGCGGCCTCAAAAGACCGACGCGCTTCATTCTCGCGGCTTGGTCGATCGCGATGGTCTCGGCCGTACCCTTCGCCATGTATACCAAGGTCAATTTCGTCGAATATCCGCCAGGTTAAATAGATTTCTTTCCTTGCGTGATTATCGAGGCACGCGAGTAAGCGTTCGTAAAAATAACTCGTATAGATTTTACATTTCTTTTCAATTACGCGAACATCCTGTCATTTCCCATTTGATTTGAATTACAATTATTTATTAAGATATTTTTTAGAATTTTCCTCCTCGTGCGCACGGCAAATTTTTAATAATAAATGTATAATAGTAAATTTATTATTAATATTATGAATAATAATATTATTAATAATATTAATAATAAATTTATTTTATAAATTCTTATATGGTATTATTAAATATGATATTATTAATTGTTGTATGATATTAAATATTTTTCAGAATCCGGAAACTACTCGGCTGATTCGGCGATTTGCGCGATGCTGCTGCCCGATATGCCAAGACTTCCCCTTTACGAACTCAGTTGTATCGTATTCTTTTTGATACCGATGCTCATAATTCTTGTGGTATATACGAGAATGGGACTGAAAATCAAGAGCAGTACCAAAAAAACGCTTGGCCCAATACAGGGCTTCGTTCACGGCGACTCTCGACAAACTCAGTCTAGAAAATCTATCATCAGGATGTTGAGTACGACATTATTATTTTTACTTTTTTTTTTTCTAATAATATTATAATAATAATTAAAGAATTAGCAAAGAAATTAATATGCAAATTTGCACTAAAAATTGAAATCATTTATTATATATATAATAAAATATTTATTTTATTATATATATTTAATATTTATTATTTTATTTCTAGTATAATATTTGAGCGCATTTTTTCTAATTTTTGACATCAAAAATGTTTACACAATTAAGCTTTAAAGCTTAAAATTGTTTATACACGATTTATTTCAGGCGTGGTCGTTATCATGTTCTTTGTCTGCTGGGCTCCGTTTCACGCCCAACGTCTGCTTTACATCTACGCCCAGGATACCGATTATTATCCGGATTTAAACGAATGGCTGTATATTCTCAGTGGATGTCTGTATTATTTCAGCACCACCGTCAATCCTATTCTCTATAATTTAATGAGTATCAGATATCGCAAAGCGTTCAAACAAACGATATGCTGCAGAACGAAGAGACCAACAAACAAAATCTTAACGGATAAAGGATCTCATCTAACCAGACGTGATTCCACGAACGAAATTCGCGATCGAAGTATCATGTGTTCTATTAGGTACGAATCTAACGTTTAATACTTTCGAAGCTGGTATTTTTAAGAATGAAGTAATTAATAATATTTTTTTTTCCCATGCAAAACTTTGGCCTATACTGGTAATATGGCAAATAAATTTTGATATTTATTTTAGACTTTAGTAGAGAGCATAATAGAGAGCCTCGATCTAACACATCACTCAATAAGTCTCCGGTCTAAGAAAAACAAAATTTTTTTTTTTAGAAATCACGTGGATCTGTCAACAATGTTGCCGTAATGTGTCAGACCGGGGACTTATTGAGTGACGTGTTATATTTTTCATTGAATGCTTCGCGTCCATTACCTTTTCGTAACAATTTTCTATCTGTGTTTTTTAGGCATAGCATTGCTCAAGTCAAAGAGATATTCTGCTTTACGCCGAGCAGTGAGGATGATATCAAGAGTAGAAATAGTGAAAACAGCAACTTTCCTCAAAACGCTTACTTGTTGCAAAAGAAAGATTCATCCTCGACGTTTCTCTTTGAACGAGGGCATTTATTTGTTGGCCAACAGCTTAGCAACGAAAGCACAACGTCCACGAAAAGATCGGAAGATACAATTTCCGTAGCTAAAACCAATCTGTGATCTATCTTCATTCGTTGCATTAAAACATATGTAGCGCTTATAATGTTGTAAATAATTTGTTTGAACTATTGATTAGCGTTAAAAGAATTTTATAACATTGTATAACATTGTAAATATATATATATATAATTAACTATCGATTATAATATAACACATCAATGTTTTATATTATTTATTCTAGAATAAACTTTTACACGTTATATGTATCTCTCTCTGATATTTATTTAATTTTCATACACAAAACTTCTATGTGTGGTGTATATGTAAATATTTAAAGTTTTAACACGAGGATAATTTTTATTTGTGATGCGCGATTGTCTCCATATAAAAATATTTACATGATGTTTCGCATCAACTCAATATTTAATAAAAATATGAATTTATGTTTATAATGATTTAAATAAATGTTGAATAAAATATTATTGTCACGCTCTAATTTATCAGCAATAATATGCCAGTATATTTCTGATTAATTAATTTTTTATATATATAGCATGGTTTTTTCGCATGTATAAAATATTATTTTTTAAAGAGACAGAGAGTAATTTTAATAATGTTATTATATTGCGCGCGAGCATATGCAATTAATATTTCTATCAAAATATTATCTATATTATATAGACTCTATATGTAAATATAAAAATTTTCTTTCATTTATTTTTTTTTTTATTTTAATATATTAGTTTAATCGTCCATGTTTTATGATATGCGGCAATTTTCTATTATATCAAAGATTGATATAATTACGTATTTATTTTGTTTCAAATGAGATACGTATTATATGCGTAATAAACACCTTTGTTCTCTTTTCCTCTTCTCGATGTCAATAAGAATTGCGAGAATATTCAGCTTAATTATTATTTACACAAATCGTAAATAATATGTACGCGTGTATGTGTGTGTGTGTGTGTGTGTTTTTGCATGTGAGAGAGTTGCTGTGTAAAGCGACTTAGAATATAAAAAGCGGTAGTATAAGTTATAATCCGTCCATTCTTGTCGTCTACATTCGAAGAAAAAATTCGGATTTCAAAAGTAATTCAAACAGTTTCTGTCCCGAGTTAGACTTTTAGTATCGTCTGACAACACAGAAACTTATTAAGTCCAACCTAAGTGGACTATTACAGTACTTACGGACTACAAAGCAATTTTGGAATATTGAGACATTTTCAATAATATTAAGGTTTATCGTTCGCCTTTTTTTGGCGCAAGAGAACTCCTACTGGTCGCTTGAGAATTGAATTGTGGAAAAAGTATTATTTGTGCTTTGTTTCATAACAATGACAATTTAAAAGCAATTACTGCATTTTTAATTACTTATAACTGCTCAAAACCAATATCCATACCTGAATATTTTTATAGAAAAAAATGTCGGTTTAAAATTGACCAAGAAATTCGTAAAAATGCAATTTATCTTAAGATAAATCTTATATATTTTTCGAATCTAAAATTAATAGTCATTAACAACAAAGTTTGACAACATGAATAAACAATAAGATCCTGATCAGGAATAATTTTGTGATTATCTCATCCTGAATTTTTCTTCAATTCTTTTTTTGCATAATGTATTTTTGTCAGCATTTCCGCAAATGTCAAAAGACGAGATAAGAATCGTTTATTAAATCCTGCGGAAAATCTGTGTCGATATTTTTAGCACTGATATAAGAAGCTTTCTTAAAGTAGAAAAGTAATTGAAATAGAATAAAATGTTATTTATTCATATTCTCAATTTCGAAAAGAACCTTGATCGCGTATTTGACGATCACTATTTAGATATTATGACAGTTTCAAAGTTTTACTAACGTTTCGTGATAATGTTTGGTACGATAAGACAATTGTAGTGGAATTAATTAAATATAAATAATAAATAATTTAACAATTAATAATTAAATAATTATATAAGCATGAGAAAGATGTAAAATTAAATTAAAATTATATGAAAAGATATCGACTTGGAAATTTGGGAAAAAAGTTTTTTTAAAAAAAAGTAAAGGACACACGCATTTTATGATCTCACGTATAATATATAAAATTATTTCGTAATATTTTCATTCAAAACTTAAGATTGAGGAAAAATTCTTATAAAATTTTCCTCTTAAAGTTTCTTCTTCTTCAAATTCATTTCGAGAAGTACTGTAAAAACTTCATAAAGGAATACTGTAAAAAATACTTCTAAAAAGATTGTAGCGAAGAAGTTTCTTAAAAAACCTAGCAATAATTCAAGCAATAATTTTCCGAAAATGCAAAGTTGTCAAATTTAATTTTCGCCAGCCACAAAATGAATTGTACGGATTGTAAATTACCCGCGATAGCAGAAATGACAAGCGAAATGTGCACGCGGTCGCTATCAATTTCTATCGTGTCCGAGGAACGCAGTTTTTATCTATTAGCTGTAGAATTTGTACCATTTCATCGAGACGATGATTTTCATTTTTTGCAGTGACACTCGCAGCATCCACTACGCCTGACACAAATAAACGACACGTTCGACACGAAATTCTTATAGAATATGCCAGACATTGGCAAAGTTGCAGAAATGACGTAATAGTATGGGAATAGTATGGACACGGACTAAAAAGACTATTATAATGTTGGAGCATTAAAATGAAGTTACGTCCGATTCTTAGCTTCAATTTTAATAAAAGTTATTGGCGAGCTTCGTATATTCGTAAAACTTTTAATCGAATTTCTGTGTACTTGTGTTCCGAGAGAACTTAAACTTACACTCGCGTTGCGAATTAATTTAAATGCTTCGAAACTTGGAAAATACAAAAATTAAATGTCGATGCTTAAACATATAAAATATTTGAATATTTATTCCAGCAGAAATCTCAAAATGTATACTAAAGCAATTGGAAAACATTTAGAAATATCATCTTTTTTAACATTTTCGTAAAACATTTGCATATTTATTCTAATAAAAATCTTAAAATTTACAAAAATTTATATAAATATTTTTAAATTTATAAAAATTTAAAAATATTTAAAAATGAGAAAGTGGTATTTTTTAAATGTACATTTGTACAGAATTTGCATCAGAATTTATTCTCATAAATATCGCAAAGTGTATTTTATCCTGAACGTTATGTTTGCAAACGTAATATTTATATAAAATATAACACGAGGATTTGTCAAATTGAATTGTCATGTAAATTTCAACTAGCCTTATAAGAAACGGTTCCCTCAGTGTAGACTTTAAAAAGATTCTACTTGCAACAGTTCAATTTGTCAAATTCTCTCAACTCATGCACATCATTTCGGTGAAATCCTAAAGGCCCAAGCAAAATTGCAACTCTTCTAATTTGTAAATTTATGCAACTGCAATTACGCGAGAGAAACTATTCGTTATAATTCCTCATTCCATTCGGTTTACTCAAGATAACTGCAAGTCAAGGGACCATGGCAGGGCAATGAGATTTCTTGGTTCCCTAAAGTAATAAGCATGCGAAGAAGAGACATTCTTTACATCAATTCTCCAAGAGAAACTAGGAATTCCACGATAACTATGCAGCGAAATAACAAGAGAGACGTAAGAGTGATAAAAGACTAGATGAAATTTATTTTGCCAGAAATATACAGAAACACAAATACTCTTTCGGCTTTACATAATGTCATCATTAAAATCTCGAGATGTCGAGATTTCTGAAACTAAGTGATGTCACAAATCCATTAATAATGTTTAACGTTTATTGCAAGAAGTTTGCAAGAATCATGATTCGTCTGGAAGAATATTAATATCAATTACTATAATCGCCCGCAAAGTGACAGTAATAATTTGCGAGAAAATTCTACAGTAAGTTCGGATAAGAAACTGTCAAAGTTGGAATGACAAAGAGCTTTAAGCCGTGCAAGAAATCTAAGATAACTCATGCCACGACAGGATAATTATATTTTCTTGATGCTGAAAGTTATAAAATTAGACGGACAAAAACAATTTAGAGATAACAATTTCTTTAACCGTCTCGAATAATATATACTTTGAATCTCGTGAAATCTTATTTCTTCTACGAAATTACCTTTCTCCTTTAGAATATTTATTTTATCGCACTGATTTATAAACCACAGAGCTACTATTAATGTTTTCAATGATTATGGGTACCAAAATACATTAGAAAAAAGAATTTTAAACAATTATTTTTGATAAGGAATTTTCCTTATATCTCAAAGTATTTTTATTATTTTTTAATTCTTTCGTTGTAATAAAAAAATGATTCGTTAACTTTTTAATTCGTTTTTTCGCCATTTCTCATCTCGTGCTGATGATCCAATGCAAATATAAACGTGAAAGGAATAAATCATTATTTATTTATTCATTATAATGGATAAATCATCATAAATTTAATGCATGTTTATATAAAAGTATTGGAACACTAACAGAGTTTTTTTTTAACATCGAAAATGTGCGTAATTTTCAGAAATAAAATATCTTTATAAATACATTATCAAACAAGTTTCAATATAAAGACATATTTTCAAAACTAAACTCTATTCTAAATTAATCTGTATAATTGCAGTTATTTAAATCCAATTATAGAAACGATATAAGATACGACTAAATGAATAGACAAAAAATATAATTTGAAAATAAAGTCCAAATATGTAAATAAAAATAAATAAATAAATCTGTTCTCTTTTTCTTATAAATTTTGTCCCTTTTATATCTTGTATTTTTCTTTTAATAAAACATACAAGCAGTTAAATTTAATTTTTTCTTTTTTTTCCTCTTCTTCTTTTTACAAATTTACTCTAAATGCAGAAGAGATAGATTTATTGGCTAAAAAGGAACGATATAATTTGGACAGAAGCTTGCTGCTTTTTTGTTTCGATGGGCATGACAAATTTCAGATTATGACAATAATTGGACAAACACGATAAATTTCCTGCGTAAAAAAATATAACCTGCGTTACGATATTCGTAACAAATGTATCCCCAACAACATTCTATCGGTCGGGTGTATCGAAATGTTGCTCGAGTAATTTCCACCAGCTGCGCGGTGAAATGACAGGTCTGGATTTCATATTTCAATTTTTTGCCTGCCTGAAAGAAGCGATCGTTTTCGTGCTAGTGCAAACTTTTGCGCTGATAACAAAATGGCTGCTGCCGACGGTGGCCGCGCAATTAACGGGACCGAGAGCCCTAAAATGGGTAAGGACCAGATGATTTATAACTTGAAACGGATCGTACGTGGAAAATAGTCGTTGTTTGATCGATCCCGCTTTCTCTTTGCAGGCGAAACGCTCTTTAATTAGTGCCCCTTCTATCTTATCTCGTATAAAATTTTCTATCTACATGGCATGAATAAGGACAAAAATGAAGAAACGTTAATTCGTTACCGTTGTTGTCGTGGTAAGCATTAATTAATTATGCGAATACAATAAAGAAGTAAGGACAATGCAAAGGAGCAAGGGAAACGTCTGACAATAAATTATTATAATCGCTTGCATTGTATATTCCAGTGTGCTTAACGATTCCCGTTTTTGCCCGTATTCATCCACTGTGTGGCACACGTAAATATACATGACAACTATAAAAGAATTATAGATTAAGTCTCGCGGCAAGTTATTGCCGATAACACTTAATACGTTTCGTTGATCAATAATAGTTTTGAATAATAAAAATTAATATTTTGCTTAATTAATAATTGAGCTAACGACGAATATTTGCCAAGTTGATCGGCCAATCAAAACTAAAATTCCATTGTGGTATGCGAGGATCGATTTTAGAATTTACCAGTGAGTATGTAAATCTCTTGTGACAGTACTTAATACAGGGATTAATTAAAATGTGCAAAATGTAGTGCATTTATATGCGTGTTGTATCAGATTCTTTCGATTCGCAGATTAGAGGGCACATTGTATTTTATCAATCGTTATTTACACGAGTATAAAAAAAGTGCAGCATAATTGCAAGCTTCAGACACCATTGTTTGACAAAAAATTAACATTTTAAAGAATGTCTTTCGTTTAGTAGCAATCTATTTTTTTTTTTTTTTTTTTTTTTTTTTTTTTTTGACAGTTCAAATTATACCTGTCAAATTGCAAAATCAGTTTGCATAAAAATTTTTAATTAATTTTTAAAAATTAATTTTTAGAAATTTTAATACTTAACTGTAAGATGTATATAGACAATTAACAATATTGCGTAGAATCCATCAGTGTTATCAGCATGAGATAAAGTTTCAACTGTACAGTTAAGCGAGGCTGGATATTATTTTAAGGTCATAAAAGAAAGAAGAGGGGAAAAAAGCATTTATAATTCGAACGGTTTTCCCTTACATATATACACAATAATATTTTTACGTTAAATCCATCCTTTTTTTCCTTAAATTGCTCGTAAAATACGAGATTCATCTTGATATTAAACCCTAAGAAAAATGATAAATCTCCTAGAAGGCGTAAACATTAGAAAATAGCATTACAGGACATTTGAAAAAAGCCAAGTGTCACGAAACGTTATCTTTCGCGTAGTTATTAGTATTATAAAAAATTTTTTAATATCTTTTTATGATGCCGCATTTTCCCCTTTACTTTCTGACAATTGGCAATTTCAATTATCCGTTTCATCAGTCAAAGCATAAGTCACGGTATAGCAATCGCATGATATTGATCTTTCGCAGTTCGTGTTTTACTTTTACTTATTCGGCACAATATTTCTGCTGTTGGAATCCTACGCCAGAACAACGAAATTGCCTCTCACAAGAAGTACGTATTACCCTTGCCATTACTATCAAGTGCATTTGCCGGAAGAAGCGATGGCACTACGCGACCAAATGTCCTGTATTTCAAAAGGCGTCTCGAGACATCGGATGAACGTCATTCGTTTCGCAGTTGACAAAAAATCTTGATAACAGCGAAATATATCGATGGAGAATCGATAGCCAGAGAACCGCCCTTCTACTTTGACACTTTATAAAACCATCGCATCCAATCTTCGTGTATCTTCCAGGCTAAGAGCTTCCAAATAAAGTTTAACATTTCTTTCGCCTGACGGCAATAAAATTTGAATATCCTTCGCGTTGAAGTGACTTTACTATTAATCAATAGAAATGGCTTCTTAAGGCAAGATGTTTGGTTTTCGAATTGAAGCCGATATTCCACGCACGTGCGATAGGATTCACGTGATAAAAGATATTGACAACTCGATTAAAGGTGAGAGCCGTCATACAATTTCCATCCATAAATTTTACTTGGGGAAAATATTTTTGGAATAAATCGCACTACATGGGAAAAGAATTATTTAAGATTCACTGCGTATTCTAATGAGAAAAATTAAAATTGTAATTAAAAAATGTTGGTGCGCACGCTCTTTTAATTAATGCAATATCTGTTTATTTTATTTATAGATTCCTAAAAAATATAAACTGTAAATGTTTAATTTGTGATAGATTGAATTATAATTCTTTTGCAGTAAAGTTAGAAAAAAAAATCTACATACTATGCTGAGAATAATATTCAGATTGTGTCGGTGATCTTGTGGAAATTCTTGTGTAATGTACGTTGACAGTTCAAAAGAAGAAATTTGCTTGAACACATTGAGCGGTTTGAAAATCAATGGAAAAATTCGTCGTGCATACAGGTATTTCTCCTGAGGAGCAGGAAAAATGTTATCTAAATGGATAAGAAAGTCGCTTGGTCGTTCGTTCTTTTCAAAAGATAAAAGCCGCGCAGCGAATGTATAGATCGATAAACAAAATTATCGCAATGTGTTCTGGCAGTTTCAGATCGAGGCAGTAATTTTATATCAAAAATTGAAACTTACTAAAAACCTCGTGCAATGAAAAAATGAAAATGCAATAAAAAAGTTTTTTACATTGAAATCTATGACAAAACAATGTTTATTTATTTTTTTTTTTTTGCGATAAACAAAGAAAGTAAAATAAAATATAAATAACATAAAATGATTAAAAATAGTCCCATAATTTAAATCATATTTTTTTTAATTATATTTTTACAATAAATCAATATTAATTCAGAGTATTATGGCGTTGAGTGCATTTATTAGCAATGATAAAAGCATTTCTTAATAACTGCGAAAAATGGAACATTTTATGTGTCTATTGCAGGGAAAATTGAATTCGTCCAAAACTACCTCGGTTTTACTGTTCTGGTTTTATCCGCCGTAAATGGACCTTTGAATGAATATATGTATTCAATCAGTCGCAAGAATAAAATTTTCTTAAAATGTGTAACAAATAATTATTTAAAAAAATCTTTTATTACTATGCAATGGGTATGCTATGGGTGTGGAAGGAGAAGGAGGAGAAGACGAGGGAAAGAGGACGAGAGAAGTGCAAAGTATTGTTAAAATAAATTTAGCAAGTTGAATATTCATGGGGCATTCGAGCATCGTACGTGAGCAAGTCAAATATAAATCAAACTTTTTTTCAAAAACTTGTTTTATTCGATCAAAATATTTCCAACGCACCCAAGTCATAGCTTCTACTAAAATCTAAGCATTTTTGCCACCGGATTGGCAATTTTTTTATTTCCACGTCACAAAAGGTAGTGGGACGTGTCCGAAATAAAATTGAACTTTTCTCAAAAATATTCTTTATTCAATTAAAATAGTTTCTGAATTATTTATCACATAGAAATAAAAAAATTGCCAGTCCAATGTCAAAATGCTTAGATTTTAGTGGAGATTATGCAGAAAAGTAACTTGGGTATGCGTTGAAAATATTTTGATAAAATAAAATGTTTCGGAAAAACTTTGATTTATATTTGACTCGCCCACGTATATATTAATATTTATTTTTCGCTCTCTCTCTCTCTCTCTCTCTCTCTCTTTTTCATCCGTAGTTGGTTACGCTTTATAAATTTATAATGTGTGGAGCAGAGATTTATTTCAAAATTGAGACATAGTTACGCTTGCTTTTATACGCATTCATTTAACTTCTTCAATATTGAAACGTGCATATATTATATGTGAGTTTTGCGAATAATATCCATTTAGGAAAATTTTCGTTTATGACATATTTGAATATTCCAATGTAAAAAGAACAGTATTACAATTTTAATGCTAATACGTTTTTGAGCATTCAAGAAATCATTATAATATCAAAATTAAATAAAAAAAGTCAAATCCTAGCGATTGCACTCAACATAAATAAACTGAGTTTTTCCTTTAATTGTTAAAATATTTTTTATGAATGAGCGTAACATGTGCTGTCGTATTTTTAATATTTCTTGTGTAATTTATCTGAAAAAAGCCTTTTTATTTATATGCAAAAAATAATATATATTTTCTTAGAAAAACAAAGTTTTATCTATTTCAAAATATCTATTTTAAGATAGTTTTTATGTAAAATATAAAAAATACCAAAAAGAGAGAGAAAAACACCTTTTAAATTGTGAATACAATTCAATATGTATATTCACAATTATATCGTAAGATAAACTTGTAATATGTATGGAACGAAAATAAATTGTTTGAAAAATTAAAATATATTTTTTTTTTTCAACACATTTAACTTTAAAAATAACAAAACATTTCAAAAGTAATATTCCTAAAATTGGATTAATAATTTCTAATCGTAAATGATAAAAAGATATGAAATTCTAAGCTTTTTTTTATATTTTATATATTATAAAATATTATTATCCTTATAACCATTATTATTATTTTTCATAAAATGTACTCATAAAAATATCATGTGTCCTGATGTCACAAAGAATACAATGCTCACAAGGATATGTGTGTGGAAGTTGTACTTAATATAAAATATAGCTTACAATGATTAATTACTACATTTTCATAATTAACGAGCACATTGAACATCCCATGGAAAGATCTCCGATTACATCTAAGGTGTACCAAGGACTCAAAACGCGCGGTCATGTCAAGGTCATGTCAGTATAAGTCTAAACTTTACATTTACCTACCGACATAAATTCATCAAACGACGCGCTTATTAATGGATCGTGATGTGTACCGTACGCAGTTGGCTTATACGAAAGGCAAAATGTCGGTTATATCTGCGATGCCATTCCGGTAATAAGCGTCAGGAAATGTAACGTATAATTACAACACGTGTGTAGTTCCGTTTAATTAATGTAAGCTGTACGAGTGAAACAACGAAGGTGGTCTTTCTACGCAGGTGGAGGTGTCGCGCTAACAAAATATGAGATGAAAAGTATAATAGGTCTAGTGAAACGGTTCAAACTGTAAAAATAAAATAAAAAAAAAGCAAAAATTTGCCTCACAAAATAAGAAACCTTTATATGGAACAATATAAATATAATATTTGGTTATATTAAGTATTATATTAAATTATTATATATATATATATTATATTATATTATTATATTAAATATTATATAAATATTTTGCTTTTATGTTTTATAAAATTGCATCAAATTATTATAATTCTTCATTTTTGTGACAGCTTTGTACAAAAGTGAATATTATTATCAGCTATTAAATCCAATCTAAGATAATAAATAAAATAATTTATTAAAGTATTTGTAGGAGACTGCATTTCTATTAAAATTAAACCTTAAGCTTTGGATTTTATTTGTAATAAATGAAATAGTCTGGCCATAAATGACAACAATCAGACGATTGCTTTTAGTCTTGTGAAAAAATAAAGATCTATACAATCTTCTAGATCAATTTAATCTTCTAGAAATGTGATTTAATCTTCTCGAAATGTGATTTTATCTTTTAGAAATTTTAGAAGAATCAGAAATTCTTGCTCGGTAAATCTCCTCAAGTCAAATAGATGCGAGTAAAAAAAAATTATGTCAATGAATAAGATTTTCCTCTTCTAGAATCTGTATTTTCAATAATTTTTATTTGTATTATTGAGATCATTGAGTGACACGTTACTGAACACGTTATTCAGAACATTTAATGTAATTTCGCGAAAAAGATAAAACTTTTAGAAAAGTTATATTACACATAAGGATTGTACGTCTGAGTGGTACAAGCATTCTATTTAACTTTATCTTGAAATGTATATAAAAAATTATAAACATAGTCTAATGTTTTCACACTTTCCTTGAAGCGAACAACGTATAAAGCTTACCCAGGAGGTGCTGTTTTCTTATTGGATCGCTGATTTTGTCACTTGCCAGAAGACGCTTGCAGAAGGCAAGTTCAGCGAACATGCCCATGGCTGTTGTGCTAGAAATTATTTGTCGGAGAATGCAACTGCTGTTGCAATGTTTTTGCTTGTAGACTGAATGAGACAAAAAAAAAAAAAAAAAAAAAAAAATGAAAGAAAATCGAAACGTAGGATATGGAATCGGCCTTGGTTATTGCGGCTAAAGTGTTTCATGCTCTTCGACGAGCTAGAGTAACAATTTCTGTGATCTACATTCGCAATTTAAACAGGTAAAGTGAGGAAATTGAAGAAAGAAGCTTAGAAAATACGTAGAATTTTTTCTCCCAAACTTTAAATTCGACAAAATCTCGATTTTAAACAATCGAAAAACTTTTCAACATTTTTATCACGTTTTCAATTTTTATTTTTTTTTTTTTTTTTTGTAGATTTACTTCTCAATTGTACCGCTAATAACGAAGCATCGTGTATAAAATTCTTTATCGTTAGGCGATAAATTTAATTAATCATTTGATTAAAACACTACATCGTTCAATATCACATCCAACTATCATGGCGGGTAAAATTCTCAACGTTTATCGTTAGATAGTAAATTTAATTAATCATCTAATTAAAATAATCCCAATATCACCATCCAATTAGAATTATTACAAAGCATTGTCGCGTAGTTTAAAACAATATACTGAATATTTGAAATATTTTGCGTGCATCGACGATTAGCAGAATCCTGTTGAACGAGTGGCGCAGCGTGCTCTCTCTGTCTGTCTGTCTGTCTCTCTCTCTCTTTCGAGGGGGTTGAAGTTAAGGGTTGGATGCGTAGTGGATGGGCGCGTGGTCCGACAGCGAACATTGAAGCGCTCCGAGGGCGTCATTTGTCCACAGTCCGTTGAGTGGAGCACTTTTCATCGCGTATCTCTCGTGGCTATTTTCTTCAATAAAATAAACAAGTTCGCCCCGGATAAAATCCTTACAAAAACGTTCGCGCGATTAAAAGTCAGTTTTTGGGCGAGAATTTATTTTTCGAAGGGAGAAAACAATGAATTGCCTCGTGGTGATTCAACGCTCGCGCGTTATTCGAATCGACGTGTCAGAAATCGAGGAAGCGATCGAACGTGTCAGGTTTCTGTGCACGCCACTCGAGATAAGGGTCTTGTCTAATGGGAAATAATGATCGTTAAGGGAAACAGGGGTGTCACCGTATCCAGGACAATTGCGCGGGATCGCGATGCCATGTAATGAATGGATAATTTGATCGATATTGCGACCGACGTCACTGCTGACGTGGAAAAGCGATCGATCGGCACTGATGTAACGCGCAAAGGATGGAATTTTTCGATCGAAATATCACGATCATCGACAATGTCACGGAGCTGAATCTAAGCGAGTCCGAGTACTTAAGTCTGATGTGGGGCCCGAAACATCTGCCGCTTAAGGTCGTCTTGCCGATCACTCTCATCTACGTCATGATCTTCGTCACCGGGGTATTCGGCAACGTGGTCACCTGCATCGTCATCAAACGAAATCCCGCTTTGCAAACTGCCACTAATTACTATCTGTTCAATCTAGCAATATCCGACCTGCTTCTCTTGATTCTCGGTAAGTCCTATACAGAGTTATCAGCCAGTCTTGTTTGTAATCTCTCTCTCTTTCTCTCTCTCTAGTTGTACTAAATTTTTTAAATCCCTAACAAACACCTAGTTTGTGTTTCCTCGAAAATTTTCAGTGCATTTTTTATTCTCTTATAAAATATAAAATTTTTCTCTTTGTAATCACGTATATTGCAGGAAAAAAATAATTTTATTACTTAATCTGAAATTTAAAAAGATATACAAATAAACGTATAATATATTAGATTTTTTATATATTATTATTGGATTAAAAAAAAAATTCAGTTATCAAAGATTAAAAATAATATGAGAGATAAAAGAATTTTAAGACATATATTTGACAAATATTTTTTTAATGTTTTTTTTCCTACAATAAAAATTTATTTGTTCTTTTCTTTATACTTTTATAACAAATTAAATTATTCAAATAATATTATAAAACAATAATATTTCATATACTTATGTTTCAGTTATTCTTGTTCAAGAGAGAGAGAGAGAGAGAGAAAGATTATGTGTTAGCAACTTTTTCTTTCCTCTGAAAAATTTACTATGATTTTTAA
>JBCAUJ010000042.1:1135733-1150613 GCA_038406275.1 Cataglyphis albicans
AAGGCACCGTCCAGGTACTAAGCCCTCCCACCGCGGCAAGGTTACACCCTAGGAGGGTATTATACGTATACAATTTTGTAATATATATATATATATATGTATATATATATATCATATTATAAAATTATATACATATAACGTGAGATTATATTTGAGAATGATGTAAATAAAAGAGAATATATAATAAATTACTTATTGTATACTGTCTCTCGATACTTTTTTAGGCCTTTTTTCCCTCTTCTGTTCATCCTTTGCTATTTAATCATAACATTTACAGTCACTCGTGACAACACAATTAATTATGATTAATCGTATATACAACGATCGTACAATACTATGCACGGCTCTCTCGGTCGAGGAACAATTACACGAGATATACATTTTATCATATCACAAGAGAGTAATACAGAAGATACGATTCCCGCTTGACATTTACACAAGACCAAAATTATGTGCATCGTTGCAAAAATAATATAGCAATCTTTTAATTAATAATTATTTTATGCTTGCAGTTTAGAAAAAATTATTTGACGAAATATATTTGACTATAAGAATTAATTAAATAAATAATTATTATTTGTAAGGATCGATGATCAAAAGATCGTAACGAAATTTACAATTTTTCTGTTAATTCGATTATTTTTATTCACAATAATGGATGATCGCAATTGAGAATTTGAAAGAGATTTATATTTACAATTATTTATATTGACAATACAGTTTTGTGTTGTTTATTAAAAGTAAATAAATCATTAATTGCAATAATCATAGTAATTTTTATTTTAATACTAATCGCGATTGCAATCGCGATCATTTAGGAAATATATTTAAGAATATGCGCAGCGTTCGTACCACTACGTTACTGTTCGAGTGTCGCCGTACAAATGATAAGACCATATATGTAAATGTAAACAATAGAGCCGCAAAACCGAAACACACTATGTTATTGAAAAGTTGTTGCCAAAATATTTTACGTACTATCATATTATATGTATACGCAGAGTATTAAAGTGTATAAAATATATTTGAAATTATGATTAATTATTAATGGAACAATTGATCACGAAGCCTTTCGTTATGTTAATTACACAATATTTTACGATTTGATTGTTTAATTGCGCGATAATCTTAATGCAAACCATGCGTTTGATAAAGCATTTAACAAAATATATTTAAATATTTTTGAAGAAATAATTATTGCTTACAAAGCTCGCAATAAAACAATAATTCCTAATTTTGACTTTGGTCTTGATTAAATGTGTATATACATAACTCGAAATACGCGCAATGTAATTACGTTTAGTTAATATTAAATTATAATTATTATTTAAGATAAGCAAAAGATAACTAATTATTAATCTTCAAATTATGTCACGACATTGATGATCACGAGTTGTCGCGATCGCGTTTAGGAAATGAATTTAACGGAGCTATTGCTATTTTACTGTTTGAGTGTGTTGTACAAATGATGAGGAATTGTAGGAATGAATAATTCGAGTGTCTCTTCCACTACAATTCTATTCAAGTGTCGCCGTATGAATAATAACAAAGTAATACGTAAACAATAGCGAATGTTTACGTTGCCAAGACCGAATATCATGTTAATTCGCTGCCGAAATATTTTCCATACCGTGATGTATTTACAAACGGATATTACATTAAATTACACAGAAATTTTTAATTATAAATCAAATATTGTATAAATTTACAATTAATATATTACATGCATGAATGGAACATTGCGTTATTAATATATGAATTCCTTTCCTATAAGAGAACTTCGCAAAAATTCTAATTATCGCCGAGTTCTACCGTATCTTGCAATTAAACTATTAACGCGCGAAAAAAAGTACATTTATAATCTATTCAGATTTTTTTATCTAAAAATTGACTTGATTTTTGTTCAAAATGTTTTATAATTTCTTTTTCTCATGTCAACTTTACTGAGTGAACACTCAGAATGGGACAAAAATTATTTAACAAAAGCATTTCTTATTAAATAACTATTTTCCAAATGTCAAACGCGTTTTATAACTTTTTATTCATATATATTTTACACACGTACGTTACTCCTTAAAGATGTGGTAATTTTATTTCTTTTTGTCGCTTAAAGGATACAAATAAAATTTAAAAATATTACGCGTATACAAAAATACAAATTCTTTTTTGACACTATACTATCAACCTAAGAATATGCCTTTCGCAAACCTGATATTTATTTGTCTGACGTTCTCACACGATAATAAAATGCGCGAAAAAAATATGTTGCTCGCTCTAACACAATTCGACGCGATAAATAACAATCAATAGATAATTTAAATTATTCGATTATTACATTATCGACGTAGAGTCACTCGGTATTTCCGATACTTATCGCGCGCGACACTGCGCAAAAATTCGAAATGACGCGCCATCATGGCGGACCGATATTTGGCGCGCAAATATCGTAGATGAGCGCGATCAATGGAATCTGCCGCAGCGATGAGATCTCTCGATGCTCTTCGATGCTTCTTGCATTCTCGATAACCCGAATGCTGAAGGGCTCATCGGACCGACGTACATCCCGAAATATATGCATATTAAAAATCCGTTGCCGTTGCTTCAACGGAGACTGGAATGCATCGATCACACATATCGTTAATTGCAATTAATTGCGAGATCGCACAAGTCGATTAATACTGAGATGCTTACCTGTCACTAAAATCGACATCCTCGACGTTCGTCCGGATACGAAATTCGTTCGCGACGAATTAAAAAGACGTGAAAAGACAGAGCGCTCACGATTCCGCTGCACACCGACGACGCACGGCTTAAGTACTGGCTTGGTTCGAGATTTAGTCACGTGACCGCGGCTAATTTCGCACGATTACGCAAAACATAACTCCCTAGCTGTTACATAATTGTACATATATATGTACATATATATATAATATTTTAAATACTATATTAATTGAATATTATATACAATTTATATATATATTATAATTTCTTTCTATAATGTATGTATGTACACTGTGATCACACACAGTGTTTTTTCTCCTGCATGTTTTCTTACACAAAATTGAAAATATTTTACGTACTCGCACATCTAGATATTTGTGCCCCATGACTGTTGATTAGGAATTTTAAATTATGGATTAATTATTAAATTAATATCGCAAAATTTATCGTTAATTATTCGGATCTGCATTTCAGCTATTTTATTGCGCGTTCTCAATTCGAATTATATTTAAGTCGAACAATAAAGCGTCGGACAAAATAAATTTTATTTTAAATATTTTTATTATATTATTATATTATTATATAATATTATAAATTAAAAATGTTTTTTACTTGAATAAATAAATAAGTTACACAAAATATACGCTTTAAAATTTATTGCGATATAATTAGATATAATTTAATGTATGTAAAAGATAATTAATTAGTAATTATATTAATTATAGCAAACTATTGCTCGATTCATATTTAGATCATTGAAAAATCGAAAGATAAAGCAATGTATTTAACTTTAGAAATAATTATTGTTTTAAAGAGAGATAGCAAAAAAAAAAGGATAACTTGTTGATTATTAAATTTTGACTTCTGTTACTATGCTTTTTATTTGATTAAATAAATAAATTACTATAATTAGGTATAATTTAATTGCACGTAAAAGATAATTAATTAATAATTATGTTATTTATATCAAACTATTTCTCGATAATTGTCACGTTCGCGTTTGGAAAAGAAATTTGACCGAGCGTCTCGCACCAAACTTTCCTACTCGATTGTCGCCGCACGAATGATAGTAGAATCGAGACACGTAAACAATAGCACTCTAATGTTTACATCGCCAAGGCCGAATATCATGTTATTGTGTGCGTGATAATACGATGTCGATACATTTCACGTCCTATATAAGCGGTGTATTAAATTATATAAGCATTTTAAATTATAGATTCATAATTTATTAATCGATTGATATCACGATGCCTTTCGTTAAATTAGTTACCTTGATCTTGCGAGTAGATTATTTAATTACGCGTCCTCAATTCAAATCATATTAAGATCATCGAAAAGTCGAATGACAGCACCGGATAAAATATCGGACGCGAAATATATTTTTTGAAATTTTATCCCGCGTGATATATGCAGTTGTTATACATATTTTTTATTAATATTAATTACTTATTAATAATATTAATAATATCAAATTATTTTCAAATATTTCTTGCAATCGTATTCGGAATAAGAATTCGACGGAGCGTCTCGCATTACGACTTTTCTACTCGAGTGTTCCCACTCAAATGATAACGAGATTAAAGCACGTTAACAATAGGCATAAACTGTCAAATGTCAAATGTCAAAAACTGAACACTATATTATTATTAATTTTTTATGATGTATATATATGTCTATATATATAATGTATATATATATATATATATATATACATATATATACACACATATAATGATTCAAATAAAGTCTACATTTATATCACATTTATGTTATAATTATGACGTATAATTATAAAGTAACGTAGTTTCTTTGAAGCTTGTATAATTAATGCAATGCGTATAATGCGTCAGTTAGAATATTCCTTTGCAAAAGAATTTTCTAAAAAAACTGGCAAAGAATAATGTTATCTTGATGAGATATTAAATTTTACACTCGAGACAAAGAATATATCTAAAAGATTAAAATTAAAAGAAATTTTCTCTCGAGAGAATATTTTGCGCCAGCTACTCCTCATATTGTTTTCATTTAAATTTAATGATAACAGACTTTCTTTTCTCGATGAATAAAACCGTGGAAAATTAATTTAATAAAATTGTTACATCTCACTTTTATTACATTGATAATTAATACAATAATACTCCTAACAAAAATATATACAAAGCGTATATCAAATTAAAATATTTTGAAATTTCTTAATAAAAGCAAATAAAAAAATCTTGAAATTCTAATTACATGCAATACGAGTTTCAATCTTCCAATAAAAGTAATGTCATAGGAATAAATTAACATAATCATAAATTTCCCTCCCAATTCACGAATAATACGATGTTATTTGCTGCAGTTGCGGTTTCGTGTTTCTAATCCGTGTCGTATTTCTTCCTCGTGTAATTCTGTAATTCAATCACTAATCTAGCAGCAAAGGAACAGAATGAGGCGCAAATGTGAAAGCCTCGCTTTGCCTCGTTAATCAGATTAGATCGGTCGACTTGTCGCATCCTCCGCAAAAGATTTAATCGCACGATTATTACTTGCCGCAAGAATAGGAACTTTGATGTTGAAATGCCGCGTCAGGTAACTTTGTTGCTCATTAATTCCAAAGTTCTAAACTTTCGTACCGTCGTCGACCATTACCGACTATGAAAAAATCAATCTGCTGATCAATCACGTTTGTAATTTCATTATTACTGTCAGCAAAACCCATAATATACCGTTCTTAGCATAATAATTTTCTTTCCTTTATAATTTTTTTTCTTTAATATTTTAATAAAAAGGCGATCAAATGAAAAGAGACATGTAATAATGGAGAAAACTTTAATCGAAAATTAGAAGACTAGAAAAACTAGGAAATAATAAAATTAAATTTCCTATCATTTTTATCGCTGTTCAAAAATGTGTTATCAAATTAACGCAAATATTTGCTGTATCTTTCGTTTCACTAAAAATTATTAAACTTTGACAATTAATTATCTTATATGCATATACATTTTATGTATTCACTTCTATCATTTCAAGATTCATACCACTATTCGAGCACATTATTTTTGGCAGCCATATGTCATTCGTATGGAAAAGCTCGCAACACGATTGCTTTTTTTTTATGCCTGGCAATTATATAGCTGTTTATTAAACTTTATCAATCTTATTTGTTTATATCTGAAAGATCAATAATTTATTTCTCGGCATTTATATACGTTCAGTGCTTCAGGTATGTAAATACGTGTCATCCTGATGTAAGGAAAAATAGGGGACGCAATATAAGATTTGCACAATGCGGTGTTATGTTTACAGTAACACAAATATATTTCATTTTTATTTGAAAACAACAAACACATCTAGAGATCGCGGCGCAGATTTTGAGCGACCGCAAAACGCATACTATGCAAGTGTCTATATGTATATATTTTTGTGTGTTGGACACCCTCTAGTCTCTTCAATACAATACACACACTCGCTTAGGTATGTCAATGTCATTAATAACCGCGATATTGATTTATGTTCGCAAAAACGAACAGCGAAATATATATATATATATATAGTTTAAATTTCTAAAAAACAAATACGACTTAAATAATAAATAATTATTATATATTAATTCTGTTGTACATACAGTTTTGGACAAATTTTATTACAGTCTTCCTTTTATTTTCATATTTTACTTCTTAAATAAAGTTAGCAATTATGTTGTTTATCATGTCGTTGTTTTCTACTCTCTATCTCGCTGTTGGTGCTTGCACACAAATCCGCACGTTATTAATAATTGCGAAGGCAAATGAAAAGAATCAATGGATGATAATCAACGTGGCGATCAATAATGATCCCTTTAATTAATTATCACGAAATAATGCGGCAAAGTACTATCCAATTTTTTTAAGATCTTACATGGAGAACCTTGTAATTGCGATTCTATGTCGTATATACATTTTATGTATAAGATATTTTAAATTAAAACTGTCCACCTGAGAATACTCTTCTTTTTCCTTAATTTGAAATTTGCAGTGTGCAATGAATGAATAAGATGATTTTTCGACACGCAGACAGCCTCAAAATTTCACAAAGTCTTGATAAAAAGATATTCGCTTCGTTTATTATTAAGTCTGATTCATTGCCTTCGATGAGTACATGTTTTTATAGGCCATTACATCCTGGCAAAATATCTATCTTGCGGCATTTGGCTATTGAAAGTGTCCGCTAACGACAATTCTGTTCTTATCTTGATCCTGTTTATCACGGACTCTTCGTATCATGGGTCGCTAATTTTCTATCATCATGATTCTCGAATAAGTGTAATTTGTGCTACTTATAGATCCTTAATGCATCAGCTATCTTTGATATCGAGAATCCTTGATACTACCAGGAAACGCTTGATAATGTTCTCTGTCTGCTTAAACATTCGTTTGAAAGAAGAGAGAAGGTGAGTTTGTAATTTGTAAACATAAAATCGTATCTATGGTCCACTTAATTTACTTAAAAAGTCCACCTTAGAATATATTCAGAATAAACTCTACAAATTTCGAACATAGCTCGCTGTTTCTCCAAAAACGTGTTTACATCTTTGACATCTTACCGCAAACATTTCACGTGCGAAATGTATACACCATATATACTCGGCTAGATTAAATAGGTCTCTCTACTGTCTTTCTTTTTTTTTTTTTTTTTTGGTGAGTTTACATCTTGTTTTTGCATCATCGAACGTTTTCTCAAATTTTCTAACGCTTATAAGATTTCTAAGTACAAGTATAATATAATTAATCTCAATTCTCTCGATAGCCAAGTCAATTGGACTCTAATATGATATATAGTAATTTTCTATAGGTACTCCACTACACTGTTTTTCCAAAGTTCGTATAAACCCTGCTAAAATTTCGCCGATTCTTTTCCGATCGACGGGTGGAACCGCAACCGAAGTGAGATGTATATATTTATAAGATGCTTTTGAATAGAGAAAAAACGTTCCCCTTTACTCTTTTTAATCTTCGTAATATAGTTTATATTAATTGGTTTGAAGTTCTCCTAACAATTAATTTATTATTTATTTATATAACTTTTATACATGGATGAGTATATGACTATGCATGAATTTTAATAATAATGTTTCAATATTGTTATACTTCTGATAAATATAATTCTACTGTGTTCGGTTGGCCACCCATTACTATACTATTATTTAAACTTATCCAAAAATGGTATCAAATATTTTTCGACAAATGTATAAGAGAAACTGACGAGTTCCAAAGTTATATTAAAGTGTGATAAATTAGAAATAAATTTAATATACAAAACTCTTCAGAGAATTTAATGTAAATAAAATTTTACTCTTTTTTATAACGACTTTATAAATAACATAGATAATTTCAATAAAATTTTCATATTTCATATAAAAATATAAATATGTGTGTTAATTAATATGTAAATTAATTTAACATTTAATGCTTGCGAGGTATTGGCAAAGCTAATTGACATTCCAAATGCAGCATTTTAATAATTTTATTCAATTTTCACAAAAGAGAAATTTAAATACTATTTTATGTAACTTCGTAATAAATTTTTTCTATTTATATTTTGGAAAGAACACGTCAGAGAGGACAGAGATTCTGTTTATATTGTCTACAAAAATCGTCATCCTAGAAAGAGAAAAATAAACAGAAATATTTCTGATTCGTTGAGAATTCATTGACGACGGTTTTTATTGTTAAAAGAAGTGTTACTTTCAATATTGGAAGTAAATCGTTATAGATAAATCTATCCATTGCTTTGTCTCATAAAAAAGATCTTATTACTATTTGTCTATTTATCTAATTTGAAAAATTCTTTAATTGAGGCCTGTACATTTGGCGCATTTTATCAGCGTTAAAATTATTTTTTAATTGGTTATTAATTTTCATATGCAATTATTATTTTAAGTCTTTAAAAGTGAGTTTTAATAAGAGAAAAATGTTTGTGCATTCGTATTTATATGCGTATTTATAATTTTCTCGCAATATATATTATAAATAAAGAAACTTTTACGTGTATCATAGATGGAGAAAAATATTTGTGCTAGCTTAACAATAATCAAGAATTATTAATTAATATATTCAGTGATAGAAAAGATTCACACGCACAAGTAAATGTTTTTGAAATATTTTTAAAATAGCTACACAAAATAGACATTTAAATTGCACGAATAATTACAGACATGTGCGTCAACAATAACCATTATATTAACAACAGATTTCGTTACTATCAGATTTTTAATAGATAATAATTATGCATTGCGCGCTTTAACGATTGTTACATAACAAACTTGCTCTTTGCGACAGAGTCTAAAGATAAATTGCAAATTTCGAATTATCCATAAATTTAAAGCTTGAAAACTCAATAGATATATTAAATATTCATCTAACTCTCAGCTGATGATTTAGCAGAGATAATATATTTTGTTAGTTCAATAATAATTATATGCAATAGGACAATTCTTAAAATCTTTTGCAAGCTACCTTACATAAGAGATCCGTTCCGCGACATCTTTGGATTCTCGGACTCTTCGATTTGACGTATCTTTAAAAAGCTAAAGTGTGAATATTTCCTGATTATTTGCGCGCATTTAATAATTCACATTAGTTATTCGTACATTGTCCGCAAATAAATAAATCAAATAAAAGATGAATTATTTAATCATTAAATAAAAAAATAATAAAAAAAATGTGTCGATGTTGTATTTTGATTGTTTATAATATGATTATAAAAATAGGCCTATTGAAAAAATATAAGATTGTAACTGTGAATTATTTATAACGCCTACACACATACAGATTTCGATGCACACTACAATCAGATTATTTAATCAAGATTATTTAAATCAATTAAAAATTGTGATTATTTATATATTCCATTCCACGGGAAATAATTTTACAGTCAATTAAAAATTAAACTATTGAACTTCCAATATATTTTAACGTTATTATTAATTGCGTTTAGAAATCTCGTTCCAAAGCATTATCATTCGCTTTGTAATCCTGTCTTATCGATTTCAAGTAACTCCAATCTGATTAAATCTGAAATCTTGATGCTTTGTATTTCCTGTTCAGCTATTTTCATTCTTAATTACCACAAACCTTGTCCAGAATCAATCATAAATTTCGTTTTCACATACGAAATTTTCTCTGATTCGTCAGCAATCGCTGCTCTCGAAGAATAGTCGAGAAAATTGAGAGTCGATATCCTTCCAGATATCGACTCTGACGAGAAATCACGCAAATCATGATCCAATGGCGAAATTTATTCATTCGACATGAGCTGCACGCTATCATCGGCTGATCGATGGAGTCGTCGAACTTCCGACAGAGAACGAATTGGCGTCGGATGTAGTAACGAGAAAGGATGAGAATGCCGATCTGGAATTAGAAAAATTTCAAGTATTCTAAATTTGAAAAAAAAATGTATATTTGATGATTTTCTATATATATTTACATGTTTCACTGTGAAAAAAAATTTGTATATCTGTGTGAATTTGTAATTGTATATATAAATATATTTATAAATTATGATGTAATTAAAATTAAATCATATGCAATAATATAATTATTATTATGATATTTATAAATAAGATTATTAAACATGATCACTCGTACGTTATCATATATCCTTGAAAATTATTTTATCGATTCGATGGTATCGATAGCATAGAGAGCTATTGCAATATTCCCGACCACCGACAAAACCTTAATTTATTCAGGTTAAAAATAAGGAAAGGCAATATATATGCGCGAGAAGAAGAAAGAGATATCGCGCGTGTCCATAAGTGCAATGCCAAGGTCGGATGTAAACGTCTGTGGTGAACGGATCGATTTACCGAAGCTCTGATCTATATTTCCGCGTCTGTATATCGCGCGTCGGCGTAATTTCATCTAGACACGCGGATACTTCCTCATCGATTCAATTAAATAATTTCATTCTCTCACACATACGCACTTACATATGTACATGTACACTCTTTATATGTATACCTTCTTGAATAATTCATAATTATTATCGACTCAAAGGAAACAAACACATTCTAGTTAACATAATATCCGTAGGTGTATTACTAGCATTCCAATTCTTAAGTTAATTGCCTTCCGGTCAACTTTTCAATTTCTAAAGAAAAGATATCGCGTTGCATGTCCTACGCGTCCTTTTGTTAAGATCCTCACCTCTGATATCGGTCAATGGTTCGCTCTTGGAAAGCTCGTGCTCGTTATTACGATGTGAGGGTGTCTTTAATGGACTTTTAGCTTGTGGTACCGCGTCGTTCTTGTATGGGGTAGTATTCTGATCCTGATGAGGGAACTGAAAGGCTGTGGAATTGGGCCACGAAGCCGGAGGTGGACTACGTACCAGATGCTCGTGTACCTGCGCGAGTGTGAGAGGATCCGCGTCGCCCAATTCCTGAAAGAACGATGAAGGCTATGATCAACTCTATTTCACTCTCAATTTTTTAAAATTGTTTAGAATATCAGGATTTGATGATTTGAAAAGTGGAGGAATCATATGTTATTTTCGTCTTACCTAGAATAGATTTTTTTTAATTCTGTTGTATCTCCAAAAATTTAAATTTGGAACCATACCTGTGACATCAGAATCGCATCGTCAGACTCGGATTCCTCGATCGATTCCACAAGGCTCTCTCGACTTGCTAATACCTGCATAATTAGAGAAAATTTGCACAAGTGAGTCGATATGTACATTGCAGAGTAAAACATATAGACATTCGAGAAATAGAAGAGTTTACTGTGTGTGTCTATTATAATACTTTGTTAATTTTTCTATTATCAGAAAGCTAACAAGTTAATTAAAAATATTAAATTAAAAATATTAAAATAATATAAAAATAAAAATATAAAAATAAAAATTAACTCTTTTTTTTTTTTTTGCAACATTAAATTTTAAGTTGAAGAAAAATCTAAATTGAAAAATTACAAAGATACTCGCCGCTTCTTAAAATATTCAAGATCAAAAACTTTTCAACAATTAAATAATCTTAAAAGAAAAGCAAAAATCTGGTAACGTAATAATAATAAAGTCAAACCTGTAGAAAAGGATTGTCCTGACGACTCAGTCTAAGCGCCTCCATGTCCTGATCGATGTTACGCGTTCTACCGGGTGTCAGGGTCAGAATTGAGTGCGAGGGTGACGGCTGACAGGAGACGACAACGTCCACCGCTGTCACGCTCAAGGTTGATGGTATTCGCGACATCATATTGTCGTTCTCCGAGCCGCTCCGACGACAAGCATTGGTAATAATTGCTGCAAGCAACATCGTTTTTATTATCGATTATACGCTTTATACTTTTATTATAAACCATTATGAGATACAAAATATAAATCTTAGTATTTTTATATATGTAATTTCTTAATTGAAATTTTGTTTTCGTAATTAAATATATGGAGCGAACAATATTAAATTTTATTGCTAAATATAATTTATTATACTTTAATTAAATATCTAGTTATGTTAATTTAATTAAATTTAGAAATATAGGATAAAATAAAGCCATCGCGATTTAAAATAATTGCCGACATCAATTATTATCTTTTGATTTAATGAAATAAATATCATCATTTAATAGCATCCAATATACTGTGCTATTCTCACAATAATAATTCATAAAAATTAATGAATTAATAATTTGAAAATTAAAGAAAATTTACGCAGAATGTTATCAAGAACTTTTATTTTTTTCTTTTTTAATAAGAAAATAAAATAAAGAAATAATATCTTACCAGGAGTTTCCACCCTGGGCGCGCGTTCCATCTCTTCGTCCTCGTTAATCTTCATTCCTATTGTCAGCTTTCTCGATTTGAACAGATTCGTGAGAAAAGCTGCACCTTTACGCTTCATCCGATCATACCTGTGCGCGTTTTCGGACGACACGTGTATCATAATTTATCTGAAACTAAGACATAGCGCAAGTTACAACATTATATAACTTAAAAAAATGAAAAATATAATATTATATTAATGTATTCATGAACGATATACGTGTCTCATTCGTCCACAACTACAACATATATAGTAAAAAATAATTCATAATTGTTATCTAATGTTAAAGTGTATAATGCTACATATACATATACATATATATATATATATATATATATATATATATATATATACATATATATGTGTGTGTGTGTGTGTGTGTATTAGTTGCAAAAAATTTTTAATGAAAAACTTATTTAATTAAAATTAAAATGAATTAATCAATTAAAATAAAATTATTTAATCAATTATTTAATTTAACTTTATTTAATTAAAAGACAATTTTTTGGAAACCAATCTTGTGTAATTTTAATAGAAACACTTACAATAGCATGATAGTATGATCGAAGTCGTAGGGAAAAAACGAGCAATTATAGAGCAGGAAATTAAAATAATTAATTTCCATGTTATTCGTAATGGCAAATGTTATTTACAATAACAGAAAAAAAATATAATAATGCTGTAACTCATAAGAATTTTATAATTTAAGGATACGTAAGTCCAAACCGGTAGATAAGCCGACTTACGCCACTTTCGCTTTCGATCCTTCAGTCGTCGCTATTAAGCATCTCCATGACGATAAGACATCACTCTAGAATTCTTATCGGCAAGGTAAGCTCGCACTTATATCCATCAGAGACTGATGAGATAGCGATAATGAACGATCTGTATCGCGTCACGTCACCAATATGTAAAACTTGAAGGAATTAGAATCGTTGTCAGATTTGTGTTAACTAACGTCGGATTTGCAACCCGAGGAGCAGCGTACTGCCAACTGCAATTGCGGAAGGGTGTGCACCTACTCTCCTGTGCAGAAACTCGCGCAGCTGCAGCTGTCAGTGAATGAACGGAGCTTGCGCGCGAAAGGGATGGATGAGAAAGGGAAGGTGGTAGAAAAGACGAGAGTAACGGGGTCCTCAAAGAGCAAAGTAGTATTATTATTATTTTTTTTTTTTTTCCATGAGCATCTCCATGACCTATATCTCTTTACTTGACTTATGTGAGAAATGGCCGATTTGGAAAGAAGAAAAAAAAAATTAATCTGACCGCATCGCGGTAAACTCCAAGTTTTTAGCCAAGAGTGTAAAAAAATTTTACATTCTTTGATTTTGAGATTTCAATGTTGAAATAAATATTAATTAAATATTAATCGTAAAATCTCGATTATTATATGTTCTTTATTAGATATCAGGAAATTATTAAATTAATGATCATTGTCTGTTATAGAATCAGATGATTTTATAAAATATATGAATGATTATACTTGAATATTAAAAGAATATGTTAAATTTTAATTACTAGAAAAAATTTTCTAAAATATAATAATTTTTCTTTATGTAACATTAATAAAAGACAAGAGAAAATTTGTCATACATCTTCTTTGAGTAAGAAAAGTTCGAAAGTTAGCATCAAATTTAACAAAATTAATTTTTTTCGAGATTTCAAAACAATCTTTTGTATATAGAGTGATTCAAAGAGATAAGTACTTTTCCAGGATTGCGCCACGTCGTGCTCATTCGATCGATTGCACGAGACTCCGTTATACAAGGTGGCTACAGCACACGTGCTGCTAGTAGCACTTATGGTATTGCATGATCACACGGTATACATAAATAGAAATTAAATAAAATAAATATATAATGATAAACATATAGATAAGAAAATAATATAGATAGAAAAATATAATATACAATACATGTATACAACTTGTTTCTGATTATTTACACTGCTATTCTCTTTACAAAAATCTTAATAAAATTTTGAATGCACTTATTTTCGAAATCAATGTTTAAAGACATGAATAATTGTTATAACTATCCGATACTAAATATCATTCTTTCAGTTTTTATATAAATAAATTCACAAATTATAATATAAATATTATACAGAAAAACCGTTTAAAGTTTTAATTAAAACAAATCAAATACACACAACTAAATTTTTGGTAAAATAAAATGCCCTTGTGGAACCAACTCACAGCACTCACAGTTTATTATTTATTTACTTGTGTTTGTTTTGACTAAATAGAACTTTTAAACGATAAGTTTATAATTAATCAAGAGTTGTTAATTAAATTTTCACTAAACAGACCTTGATTTTAAATTCTTTCGAAAAATCTTCAATGACTGGAAAACAACATGTGGCTGACTAATATA
>JBCAUJ010000042.1:1157662-1238409 GCA_038406275.1 Cataglyphis albicans
TATATATACTTTATATTATTACTCTTTTCTTTATAAGTTTATTAAAAATATTTGTTTTCTTATAGGACCTAGATGTGAAACATGCTCCGATGGTTATTATGGGAATCCTGAAAGAGGTCTGGCTTGCCGTCCTTGCGATTGCAATAACAATATCGACTTAAATGCAGTTAGAAATTGTAACCATGAAACTGGAGAATGTCTCAAATGTGTCAACAACACAGCGGGCTTCCACTGTGAAGAATGCCTATCCGGTAAGCATAGTCTAAAAAAATATGAAGTCTTAAAAGAAAAATACAGAGTCTAGTAGATAAAAAAAATATTCTAAAGATTTATAATAAATAAGATTGAACAGAAAAATATAATATCTTCAAAAATCTGTAGACTATATTATATAGTATACTCTGTATACTATATGTATACATGTGTATATGTATATATGTATATATGTATATATATATATATATATATATATATATATATATATATGTATGTGTATATGTATATATAATGTTATTATTTTATATTATTATTAATTATATACTGATCTGTATCAGGATATTATGGAGATGCATTATCGGATCGCAGGGAAGATGGATGTAAATTATGTCAATGTTATCCACCGGGAACTTTAGAACTTGACGATGGAAGAGTTGCGCCTTGCGATCAACTGACGGGACATTGTGCATGCAAGCCATACGTTGTAGGTCGTAATTGTGACAAGTGCGAGGAAGGTTACTATCATATCATGAGCGGAGAGGTAAAGTCTATTAAAATAGTAGAAATAATTATATTTTAATAAAATGAACGATATTATATATTTTAATAAAATGAACGATATTATATACAAATTCATTATAAATTCATTAAATTTTATATTTTTATAATAATTTTTATAATAATTTTTATTTCATTCTCATTTATATGAAGTGTAACACAAGAATTTCCAATTTTAATACATTGTTGTAAACTATAAAATATTAAAATAATTATGTTATTGCACATTTACTTTAATTCTACAATAATTGAATATATAATATTATCATTGTTAAATATTAACTATTAATAATAATTGTATATTACTGATTAAATAATACTTTTATCTAAAAAATATATTTTTTTTTTTTATAAAATATTAATCTCTTTCATTTCTCAATTTGTAACATATTTTCAAATTATACATGAAAAATATTATATTATTATATCTTTATTTTAAAGGGTTGCACCCCTTGCAATTGTGATCTCGAAGGTTCTTACAATCGAACCTGTGATCCAATAACGGGTCAATGTCAATGCCGATCTGGAGTCACAGGTCAACATTGCGATACTTGTGAACCATATCAGTACGGATTCAGTCGTGAGGGTTGCAAATCTTGCGACTGTGACAGCATTGGCTCCCAGGACTTACAGTGTGATGCAAATGGACAGTGTCCTGTAAATCTCTAACATATATTTCTATCTATATATCTCTAAAAAAAGTTAGATTAACATTCTATACATAAAAATAAATTGTACAATATGCAAAATTGATAATATAATTAAAATGTAAATTAAAATTATTTTTTTCTTATCTTGCTATATTATAAAAGTCAGTAAAATTATGTGCTTTTAGAGAAATTTAATTAAAATTATATCTTTTTAATCCTTATTTATCATTGATTCTCGGCAAGATACAGATTTTTAGTAATATCTTTTTTTTTTATTTTTTATAATTTATTTCTGACAATAACAATCTGTTTTTTAATTTTATTAATATTTTTTACAATTGATTGATAGTGTTTGACGAACGTTGAGGGCAGACGTTGCGATCGTTGTAAGGAGAACAAGCACAATCGTCAGCACGGTTGTGTCGATTGTCCTGATTGTTATAATCTTGTACAATCGGCAGTCAACGATCACCGAAGACGTTTAGCTGAGCTTGAGAATACCCTCTATAAGATCAATAGCAGTCCTACCGTCATCAAGGATTCGGACTTCGAAAAAGAGCTCAAAAATGTCCAGGATAGAGTAAACACATTATTGACTATTGCCAAGCAAGGATCTAGCAGTAAATATTATTATCTTTATTACTTAAATATTGATATTCGAAACTACTTAGACTGAAATTTTTTGTAGGCAATAATAAAACGTTGGTGGAACAGATGGACGAACTGCGTGAACAATTAAATACAATTGATAAGATCTATCAGACTGTGGATGTAACAGCAAGCGATGCACGTGATATAACAGAAGAAGGTTTGATAAATATTGATGAAGCAGAGAAAGTTTTGGATAAAATCTACGAACAATTAACGGTAAATAAAGTTTTGTTTCTATTATTTATAATGACTTGATAGAAATTGACTGTGTATCTTAAAAATTTTTCAAAAAATTACATACATACATATATATATATATATATATATATATATATATATATATATATATATATGTATATGTATATGTATATATATATGTATATGTATATGTATATATCTAATAAAATAAATTATTCACAGCAATATAAATTATTAATATACTTGCTAACATATGAATTGTAAAAACTTTTTATACATAAGTGTTCTATTTTTTCTCTTTTATTATGTAAAAAAAAATATGGAGTTTTTTAAAAAATTTTATAAATAACTATATTAATTATTAAACTATATTAATTATTAAAGATATATGTATGTGTGTGTGTGTATGTAATTTTATAATAAATGCAGGAAGCGGATGATTATTTGGCTACGGATGGAGCTAGCGCTTTGACTGCTGCTAAATTGCGTGCTGAACAAGTCGGTCAGCAAAATCAGCAAATGACATCTATTGCACAGGAGGCTCGCTTACTTGCTGAGGTGTATGTATTTTACACAAATTTCTAATCTATTACATGTATCAGTAATAGTTAAATTTTTTGTAAGGACTTCTCTTTAAAGATAGAAAATAAAAAATTGATGCTAAATTGTCATTAGGCAAATTTATTTAAATTATATGCATATAATTTTAAATTTTGATGATTGTTGTTATAATGTTGTATTGATTATTTATTCAATATTGTGAGAGAGTGCATCTTCTTTTAGAAATACCAATGAAGCTAAAAAACTACATATGTTAGCTGAGCAAGCACGAAATACGACATTAGAAGCTTACAATCTTGCAAAGCAAGCGATATCACAATATTCTAATATAACGTAAGTAATATTTCCTTCTTTTTTCTATTCTTTTTTCAATTATATTGATTCATATTTGATATGTAATGTACATATAATTAATAATTTTATCTATAATACTCTAACATATATAATTTTATTATTTTAATATATAATTTATTTTATTTCTCTTTCTTCTAATATAGTAATTTTACTATCTAATATTTGCAATCTTTCATAAACACGCGATATTTGAGATGTATTGAAAAACAAAACGATTTTGTTTTAGGGATGAAATTAGGGATCTGGAGAACAAGTTCGCACAATTGGAAGATCGTATAGACGAAGTGAAAAATCTGACTGCTATCGCAGCTGCTAAATCCTCTGCTGTCTCTCAAGAAGCATTAGATTTGCTAATTCTTGATCTAACACTTCCTACAGTCAATCTCGAGCAATTGCGACAACAAGTAGAAACTGTTAGCAATGAGGTAATTACAATACTGTAAATAAATGAATAGAAATGCTCTAGTTATATACACAATTTATATATATATAATTTATTATATAATTTAATATTAATAAATTAAATTAAATTAAATTTTTATATATGTCATTGCTACATATGTACATAATAATTTAACAGATCTTATATTATCAAAATATGCTCGATAATAATATTGCAGTAAATATAATTCTCAAAACTTGAATTTTGCTTCTCTTTATTCAACCGGTTTTAATAGTTATTGTGCATAATTTGTAGTATAATTTATGCTTTATAGTTTTTTTTACATATTTAACATGTAGATCATATAGCATGTTTATGATGTTATTGATCAACGTTAAATCTTGCAAATTAAATAAATCGCAAGAGCGCAAATTATTTATTAAAAAAGAGAAATTCATTTAAACACCTCGCATTTATATCTTTCCACACAATACTAATTCAAAAAATGGATTAAAATCTTAATCACTTATATCCACAACTTTATTTAAGTTGCGCTCTTAAACTTTCCAACATTAATATGCTACGTTAATAATTTTTTTTGTCGAAAGCATGACAAATATGTATGAAAAATAATATACCAGATAATTGACCGGAGCTTTGCATTGCATTACTAATCTCATTAGGCTGCAATCTGGACAATTTCGGAATCAACGATGCCCCCAGCTTCGATGAATCACCATTCGAAGTTGTCATCTTCGTCGTCACTTGATTGGAAATCGAATTTTCCGTTTGACATTCCGACAACAGCGTTCGTTGTGTCTTCTGCGGTTGTTGACCGCAACGTCGATCACTTCTTCTCGTCGAGCTCGGAACCAACTGGTAAAATCGCAAAGAAGTTTTTTATTTTCGTGCATTATAGAAGTTGATTTAGATTGGAGATTTAACATATAACAATTTCATTGAAACTTCGATAAGATTGATAAGTTTAACGTTAACAAAAAAAGAATCGATCGTTTATCAAAATCTAACAATCTTATCAGAAGATCCCTGATTTACTGATACTCTACGTTACACCATTTAAAAATACCAAAAGTTATAATTTTCAAGTTTTTAAAAAGATAAGTTTAAATTTTTAATTTCCTTCTCTTAAGATTTTTTTATATTATATATATACATATCTCAGGCAACATTTATAATACCTGCTGCGATTGTTGTTGCGCTTCTTCATGTTTTCGCTTCCTGCTCACATCGACATTCTCGCTGTTTTCGTTACATATCGATCGGCATTTGCTACAGAGTACCTGACGAGGCCTCAATCTCACCGTGGGTCTCGCATTCTTGTATCTGGCGGGCGGATTGATGCTCCTGCGAAGGTCAACCTTGGTGACAACGGCAGTCGCCGACGCTGACGACGCGTTTTTCCGTTCCTGGAAGTAGCTAAAGCGCGCGGCGATCGTTGCCAGCTTGTCGCCATCGGGATCCGGTACCGGTTCCGGGGGTTGAACACCACAGGGAAGGCCTCTGCAAAAATGTAATAATTCGTGACGCATTATTTTCATAACATTCCCAAAATTTAAATCATATCTGAAAACATCAAACATGTATCATGATTCTTCGATATAGGACGAATAATAAATATACTCTCCTTCTTAAAAATTGATTGAAATTATAACAATTGATTTTAGAGATTAAATAAATCATCGATGATAGATTTATTTGAAACAAATCAAGGGACCAGAAAATTTAAAATAATTGCTTGTGTTCCTTTATAAGAAATATAATGCTATTTTTCATTTCTTTTAAAATCTGCTTTAATGATTTCTTTGTCTCTTTATCCCTTTTTTTGCTCAGAAAGATTTCGCGAATTAGTATATGTAAATGTCTATCGTAAAAAGTAACAAGTGATTTATTTTCTCAATTATAAGACTGATCTTTTACGCTTTCTAAATGTTTTCCCGACTTTATGATTAATTTTCTCAAGTCCATCGAGTTACATTATTGTGTTGAAACCTTCAAGTGGAAACTGTCGCAAAATGAGAATGGCTAGGCAAAAGATTGGGCAACACTTTTGAGTATGCTTCGTCGGCTTCTCGTGCACCGACAACACGGCCATGTCATGGTATTGATTCGAGAGGAGTGTACAATGAGCGACAGCCTCTGATGGTATATCCATTAATATTTTCTGGGTTTCGATACGAGACAGACCCTCGAAATTTCGCGTTAGCCCGAGCGAAAGAAGAAAAATTGCTGAGAAAAAATCTCGAGAATCATCAAATTCGGCATGACGTGAAAATGATTATGATGAAACTGAGAAATTCGATCTCCTCCGCTTGTTCAATTTGTAATAAATTTGCGCAACAATATGCTCCTACGCAGCCACAAATTTATGAAAATTCCAGGATCATCTCAATTCTTTCTTCCACTCATTTTACTTTAATCGTACCATTAACTATTACCATTAATTTTAAATTTAAATAAATTTAAAGACTTACTCTTAAATAATCAGTAACTTTTATTTAATAAAATATCGATGTTGTCAATCTTTAACTTCGCGCAACTCAGTTATAATTTATTTTTCTGACGTCAATTATCTCGTTAAAAACAACTGTAACAACTGGCTCATTTCTTAAGTTAATAAAGCAGGCGGTTAACGTGGACTACGATATGGTATACGTGGCTATTTCTCTGCTTTGTGTCCACGCACACATTCGCAATTTCGACCCGCAAATGGTGGCGTTCTCAGAGACGTCGACGATATTCCCTTTGTTCCTGACGAACACGAGACCACTATATTGAGGGTTCTCAACCTTGGATCGTACGTGAGTTGCACAGCTGGGATGTGTTTTGGCTCGACGTCGGAAGGATCAATAAATTCCGTTCCGCAGCCTAATAAATTCATGTCCTTGGACTGTCATCCACTAATTAAGTTATCGATTTGAAGTCAATCTTTCCCAAATGTGGATATAAGAATTCCATTAGAATAATCTGTTGGAATTTTGAAGAAAAAAATCTTATTAAAATAAATTTATATTATACATTGTATATATATTATGGATATAATTTCTCATACACATACCTACAATTTTGGTATAGATACTGTTTGTGATTATTATATGAAATTAATACACTTACTAATATTCTTCTTAGAAAAAAAAATGATATTAATTTTTTCTTTTGCTCAAAAAATAATTTTATTAGTTGATAAATGTAAATATTTCGCTGATACTTTTTACAAAATTCGTTCAAAAAGTTGATTCCGATATCAATGATTTTAGGATTAAATAAGAAGAATTATGGAATATTGTAACAGAAAAAGATATGGGAACCTCTGCCGCACCATATCGTCGTGCACAACGTGACACAAGCCAGGCCTGGCTGGTCGGTGGCCCCGACTAACATCCAGGGCCGTAAGTAAAAGTCTTGCCATCTGTATTATTTATTTTTTCGATATCTCGTTCAGTAACTTGACAGCATGCATTATAACGCAAAAATAAATCAATTACGCAATAAATAAAAAACACAATCTAATATTGTCATGCCAAATATTACTGATAGCAACTAAAATGACATGTACGTCATTGTTATATGACAATAATCATAAAGACACAATAAACAACGCAATCCAGATTGTTACTAAAGTTTTTTCAATAATTATAACTTAAATTCCAAATTCAGATATATTACTGAATTGACTTTAAATTCGTTCGTCTTTGTTTAGGGCCAGTCTTGGTCATGCAATTGCGACACGAGACTGCCATCAGTCGGCCGGCTTGCCCAAGAAAACTTAGAGCGCGGGGGTAAGAAAACTGGCAACAGCTGTTCAGTCGTAGCGAGAAGCCCAGCTCTGGACTCACAGGGACATATCCCCGGTTGCAATGTATTGTACATACGCTGAGAAAAAACACAACTGTATGAAGAGACGAATAAAACTAGCTATTGCATGCAACAAAATTACCACTTGGATGGAGCGGGACGCGTTTAAATAAAAGACGTTCGAACAACAGAAACCGAGGGAGATAGTTTCGAAGTTATATCGGAATTATATCCATTTTCAAAGAATCGAATTAAACAAATTGGATAATTGCACAGAATTGTGTATAAATAAATTGAACAGCGGACAAATTCAATTTGAGATATTCAGTAAATCCAATTTATAATTTATAATAAAATTCAATTCACGCACAATTAATAATGAATAATTATATACAAATATATAATTACTTTAAATTTAACAGCATTTAATTTTGATAATAAAATTCAATTAATTAATCATTCGATAAACTCGGTTTGTAATACTTTATTAAATGCAATTATTTATAAATTTTCATATCGTGTGCATTGTCTTGGCTATACGTAGAGAAGTAGTCTTTCAAAACTTTGTGAATTAATTCACGTTAAACGCTGCTCAACTAGTGCAACAAGTACTCAGTTGATTTCTCAATAATCGAAATGACTACTCAACGAGAAATTACCAATGATACAACGCCAATGGCTATAACATCGAAGTGGCGTTCACTATGCGAGACCATGAGTCATCACGGCGAAGTCTTTTTAATGTGTACTGGGTGACACAAAATTTTTTTTTTTTTCATTCTATATTTCATTCAATATTTCTCAATTAGTCCACCTTGCCTTGTATAAATTCTATTAAATAAAGAAATTCATTATACATCATTTACATACATTATCAGTTTAACGTTGTCCATTAATTTCGAATAAACTTCATTTCAGATGAAACAAAAGTAATTTATAGGCAACATGTGCAATATCGCGTGAAAGAAATCGCGATATAATTATAATCCATGCAATTATCGCTGAAGAAAATTTCGCCATCGGATTGACCGAGAGAAAGTGTGCGACTTGCGAGACACCATGTACATATAAATGTACGCATATGTGTGAGTAAAGAAGAAAAATGGATGAAAGATGTAGTATTTTATATTCGCGACAGACGAGCCGCGTAAACTTTGAGGAAACTCTCGCAAATTCGTCACGCCCATACTGTGGGACTGGCACCAGGCGAAGAAGAGAAGCCGAGATTTTTTATTAAAAATTTTATAGATATGTTATCGAAATTATCGGACCTTTCGGTACACTCGGGGCCTATTTACATCTCGGAGGAAGTGATATATATCGTGCCAAGTTTGCATAAGTTGCTGACACTATCGTGGAAGCGACGGCCGTCGGGTGACGTCGTCGCGTCGCGTTCTCTGCGGCAACTTAATCCTCGGATTGTAGTAATTGAATATCTCGACCCTCAATGTCATCCTATATATTCTGAATCTCGCGAAGCTTCAATCTTGCTATCCAAATTTTAGATTTATGTCTGAAAAATTTTGCGGAAGCGGGAACAAGGCAGTATAAACGCTGATATAAAAAATGACTTGTATAAAGTTTCTTAAATGATCTTTTCAATTAAAATTAAATTCAATTAAAATAATTAACAATCTTTTATATCATATTTCTTAATTACCCACAAATATTACGATGGTAACACATGCCATTTATGATAAGAAAGACTCAAAAATTATCGCATCTGTTAAAAAAAAAAAATATATATATATATATATATATATATATATATTTTAATATATAAATCTTTTTGCTTACGTCATTCATACATGCATATATCATTCTACATGAAATGGATTAGGCTCGAAAGTTCAGGATCCTTGAATTCTGAGTCAGAAATTACTATACGAAAGAGTCGACGGCACTTTTGTGACCGTCTAATTTTACACCGATTATATAACAATTCCTTTTGGGGTCTCTAGTATATACTATCGGATTTGAAACACTGATTGTTCCGAATTTTTAAGTTTTTAAAATATAACATTTCTTTGAATTTCGCGAAAATTAAAAGAGGGTCCAAAATTTTTGATTGTATAAGATTATATAATATTAAAGGGAATAATTTATACGTATATGAATTTCATTTCAATAAATCTTTTATCTATCTATTAGCCTTTTTAATCATGACATATAAGAATAAATTTCTAGAATCTTGAAGGCCTAAGATTTTTTTCATTCAATAATTATGAGCGAAAATTGTACAATGCAATCTATAAAAGGATTATGAATTGAATTCCATGGGGATCCTTAAATCTTTGAATATTTAAGTACAAAATTTTAGACTCTTGACCCCTTGCATGTTCTAGGATTTCGAGAATCATCGTAAATCAAAATCAAGAGAGATTAATCATTCTAAAAATAAAATGAAATTTGTTTTTCAAAAACAACAGGCGGCTTCTCTTAATCGAACGATTACAACTATCAATAAAATAGCATACGTGAATATTTAACTTTGAAAATTAGAATATAAAATAGTTTTAGAATATAGAGCTCGAAGAAAATAACAACTTACAAGCAAGATAATGAACAAGAAAAGTTTAGTGAAAAGAGCTTAGTCATTAATATCCGCTTCGAACAATCATGACTTCGGAATAAATTGGCGATCGAAAGAGACTTTGAAAAAACTAAAAGCTGTCCAGAAATCCTTAAACTACTGCCACTCATATTTTAACATTTCACTATCTGAAAAAATCAACAAACCATAAACTTAATCATCAGATTTATCATCAAACATTCCATTATGCATGCCTCCGAATAGCGATCAAAGTACAGTACTTTGGACATGATCAACTTTCGAAGACACATATTATCTTCGGGTTTAAGAAGAAAAATAATCCAGAAATTTAAATACCAGGATCCTTATCAACATGGATTTAACAAGAATCTATCAACATTCTTTTACAAAAACCTGATCCTGAGGATCGTCAAATCGATGAATCACCTAATCCCTATCTTGTCTTTCTTCGAACCGTCGGAAACCTTGGGCTTTAACGGCGGAAATCGCGCATGGGCCCTTGTCTTTCCGGGAAATTTTTCGACACTGATAGAGTGTTCAACAAGTTGAGCATTACATTGACAATAGAACAATGATTCTCGGTGGACAAAAGAAAATAATAAAAAGAGACTGATGATGGATATACGGAGTTCTTTCCTTCATCGCTCTTTCTCTTCCTTAATCTTACCTCTTGGCGGAGTCGAGGAGCGCACCTTGGAAGCACTTGGCGCCGTGGACGAAGGACACCACGAGGATGTCGGGCAGCGCGGATTCGACGGTCACGAGGATCTTTTCGCCCGTGGCGAGCGCAAGGTGCGCGGATGGGGCCTCCGTCGCTGCGGCCGCCATCTTGCCTCGAATTTAGAGTTATTGCGAGCGAGCGTGCGAGCAAGCTGGTGGTGTGCGGTATGGTGTGGGCTTTGCGCTCTCCGCTCCGCTCCTGTCCGCTCCGCTACGACCGAGCCGACCGAGAGGAGCGATCGGCTCGTCTCGTATCGTCGTCTCTCGCGCGTCGCGCCACTCTGCGTCGCGACGCACCGCCCCTCGTTTCTTTCTCCCTCTCTCTCTTTCTCTTTCGCTCGCTCGCTCGTACCTAGTTAGCCAAAGCCGGATGACGTGAGGAACACGATAGCAACGGCTATGTGTGGAAACCACATGAGGCGGGCGGTAAGGCTTTAGGGTCAGAGGGACGGGTGGGGAATTGGAGGAAGTAAGGGCATTGAGAGATAGAAAAGTATACAGCCTGGCAGCACAGCTGGCTGTTCCATCATCCTTGATGCGCTTGCGCGCGCTGGAGGCGGATCGTCGTACCAGGTCCGTATATGCAAGGGTCCCTGTACCTGGGGCCTCACTTTCATCATGTGCAGGTCGTAAACAATGATATTAATTAATTCCGACTTTCCAGAGAGAAAATCTGTGCCAATTAAAATATGACATTGTATCAGTATATAGATGATGATGAAAATTGAATCACGTTGACGCTGTCAATGATATTGCAACAATGTTGATGGTGTAGTAATTACCCCATTGAGAGTTACACTCGCCGGTGACAGTAGCGTAGTAAGGAGCCTTCTCGTTGCGCTCTTCCTTAGGCTCGGCACTCGTCGACGTTGAAGAACGAAACGGCCGAGAACGGCCGAGCGTGGCTCCAGAAGCGGCGCGCGACTCATGCTAAGCGAGTGACGGATTTATGCTTTAATAAAGCGTTGCATAAGCGACGAAAGCGACGAAAGTGCGACGAGAAGACGGATCACTTGCACCGAGAAATTTTCCTTTTCTATGTCTATGTTGTAGCTGGACGTTTAATGTAAAAAGCGATCGGTTGAACCCTCTACTGTGGTTGCCGGAAAAAGGTACATGTCCATCGAGAGAACCATAGGTCGCCCTTCGCGACCGCGGTTTCTCCTAACCGTTGTCGATATCGGTTGAAAAATGCAAAGTGACGTGAGAGAGGAGTGTTGACACAACGCGTGTATGTCCCGTGGAAAATGCGTGCTCTCAGTGTGCGGTACGTCCACGTCCGTTTAAGCTATGTTCATACGTTTTTAGTTAATAGCTGGAAATGATGAAGGATCGTTCACACTGACGTCGATAGATAACGAAACAATCTTCTTTGGAGGAAATCTCTGAAAAGAATAATAAATTTACATATTATTAGCATGCAATCAAGCTGGTTTAATTACATTAAATATAATTTATTTAATGACAATATAAATGTGTAGAGAACCAATTTTAATCAATCGTTATGAGTTCCCATATTACTTTTCATTTTGATTAATTGAATTAATGAAATTTCAACTCGTTTTAATTAAATAAATTAACGATTGAAAAGTGTGTCGAGTCTCTTGACACATGTGATACATTCATGCGTCAATCTCGACTTTGCACACGACTGATTAGCACTCTGACACACGTGAATGGCACACCTCCGATAATGTTCAATGTGTTTACCAATTCCATGACGTTGCGAATGATCTCACGTCACTTTCGAGGAATGCGCCTTCATCTTATTTCGTGCGTGACATGGTTGCTCATTACATTTCCCTACGATCAGAATTTCAATTATTATTTCTGTCTTTCTACAATAGATGTTTTAATCTGCAAAATTTTTTTTTTTTTTTTCAAATTGCACTCGGAGAATCATTATCATTCCGATCTTATTATCATTACCTAAAAATCAGAGCTCGTATCTTTCTGCAACTGATAATTAAACATGTATTCGCACAAACGAAAGCTTTCCAAGTTTCCGCACTTGCATCTATAGTTTCTAAAAGAATCGATATAAAAATCTGATTTTTATAAAATTTGATGTCAAAACGCGTATTTTAATTTTGTGCTGCTAAAAAAAAATTTCTTTTTCCTCTATAACAAAATAATTTTAAAATATTTTTAATATATAAAAATAAATTAGGGAAATAATATCAATGAAATAATCTCTTTCTTTCCGTGTCTCTTCGAAAACAAATTCAAATATTTCCAGATTAAATATAAGGAGAGAATAAGTATTATAGTATATTTAACAACTTTAAAATTGTGTGTGACATACGAAGAGGAACTTAAAAGAAAAAAAAAGAACTAATATAGCTTGAAGTCGATTTAAAAATTACAATGAGTAATGTGTAAAAAGCTAATTAGCTATTTTGTATATTAAAATAATTTCACAAAGTTAGTTCTTTGTGTTAAAGAAAATTTGCATTTAGCTACATACACCAGTTTCTTTTGTTTCAAATTATCATTCATTCTACTCGTGAAAAATATCGCGTATTGTATTTTAGTGACAATGAGCAAAAATTCTTTCGTATATGTTAAAAGTGCTCGACAACCGTCGCGCACTATTTTTATGCGTAGAACTCGCATACCAAAATATATCCTTACTTTTGTCAGATTTCTTGTAACATTATGGAGGTACATACAGTTTATGTAAAACGTATCGAACTCATTCATCATTGATTGAATATCAAATACACACATATATCTCTTTCTGAAATATTAATCCAGCGTTTTTTTAGGACGTTCTGTTTTTTTTTTTTTTTTTTTTTTTTTATATATCGCGCGTGTATGTATACAAACCAAATAAATAAATAAAAGTAAATATCGAGTAACTATTAAAAATTAATTAAAAAAATAATTTTAAAAAATATTGAAAATTTTCCGATTTTTAAAATTGATTTTCAATGATTATAATAATGTGATTTTTTTTTCTTTCACTTACGAATTATTCTTGATTTGTGCCAGAAAAATCTGATTTTGATCGTCCACGATGACGAACGAGAGACTGGATCTGGATAAGCCCCTGTGGGATCTCAACACTTTCGTGGGAAGATGGAAATATTTTGCGTGGATGACTGACTTCCGTACTTGCATCGTGTCCGAATCAGAGTTACTAGCTGCTAAAAAGTTGTGCGAGCAGTACAGGTGATAGCAAAAAATATGTATATCAATTTAAAATTTGATGTTTCTAATATATTCCTGTAATATTTAATATATTTATTAGGAATTTTCGAATTAATTGATAACTTGAATTTGAAATCTTATTAAATTAAAATTTGTCATCAAAAAAATACTATTAAAAAATAATATGTGGCAATATAGCGGACATTTCATATTCTCTAAACATTTGGAAATTATTGTGTATACCTTTTTAGGCTCGGCAAAGAGCCAGCCGGTACGACCAGAGAGCAAATCATCTATGCGAAGAAGTTGTACGAGTCAGCCTTTCATCCCGACACTGGCGAACTGCAAAATGTCTTTGGCAGAATGTCTTTCCAAGTGCCAGGTGGAATGGCCATCACCGGTGCTATGCTCCAGTTTTATAGGTTTTACGCATAATATTTTATGATTCTTCTCTTACTATAATAAGTATTGAAATTTTTTCTTTTTAATCATATCAATATATTGATGAAATCGAGAATTTTCCAATAGCTGTCAAAAGAAAAGAATATTAATTATTTATTTTTAAATTGCATTAATGTTAATAAGCAATATTTTATTTTATTTATTAAATAAAATAATATATAATTCGTTATAATTAAATAATATTAACTCGTTGTTTCAAGAATTTTTTGTATCTGCAACAAACTGTTATATTTCTTTTTGGACACAAGATTTTAATTTGATTTCTAGAACAACGCAAGCGGTGGTTTTTTGGCAGTGGGTCAATCAATCTTTTAATGCTCTCGTCAATTACACCAACAGAAATGCTAACAGTCCTATAACTACCAAACAGCTAGGTGCAGCTTATATCAGTGCCACTGCTGCGGCGATGATAACCGCGATAGGATGTAAATCATATTGGGAGAAACGTGCAAGTCCTTTGATGGCTGTAAGTCATTATATCAATGACAAATAATCCTTTTTTGGCATAATTTAGAATAATTGATTTTAATCTGCTAAAAAAAATTAAGAAGTTGCAATTGGGTATTTTTATTTTTCAAAGATGCTCTATATAGTAAAAATAAAACTTTCTAAAACTCTTCCCAGATTACTTTAAATCAGATACAAGAGATATGAAAATTTTCAGAGGTATGTTCCATTCGCAGCAGTGGCGGCCGCTAATTGTGCTAATATCCCTCTAATGAGACAGAACGAAATTATAAATGGCGTGGATCTCATTGACGAGGACGGCAAAAAACTTACGAAATCGAAGGTGAAAAATCCCGAGTCTGTTTCTACTTAATTATGAAAATCAATATGCTTTATATTTCACTTTAAGCATATTAGACTTTCGTAATAAACACATTAATAAATGATTTCAGCTTGCGGCCGTAAAAGGCATTACTCAAGTTGTTATTTCGAGGATTGTTATGTGCGCTCCTGGCATGCGTACGTATCAAATAAATCAATATTTCAATATACAAATTGCTTATTAAAATATTTTACGAATCGATTTCCAGCCTTATTAAAATAATAATTAATTTTCAGTCATCCTGCCACCCATCATGGAAAAATTGGAAAAATACGCGTGGATGAAAAGAATTAAACCTCTACATGCGCCTATACAAATTATGATGTGCGGAATTTCGTGAGTAATCCATTCTTCTTATTTAATCTTAATTTCTTTCATTCGTATCATCACCATTTTGTTATTAAATTATAACAGTAATCATTATGACATTAATCATTGGATTTTCTGCATCTCTTAGGCTTACGTTTATGGTGCCAACGGCATGTGCGTTATTCCCACAAAATTGGTAAATATTCTACATGTCCTATATCTCTAGTTTTCTATTCTTCTCTTCTATTTTATTTTTATTTTATTCTATGACATTTCATAGTTCTATCAAGGCGACTACTCTGCAGCGCTGGGAGCCAGAAAATTATGAGTTGCTGAAGAAAAATTGCGAAGGTGGTGAAATACCGAGATATTTGTATTTTAACAAAGGATTATAATGTTAGAATGAAAGATTTTTAAAGTTGTCCCTTAAATAAGCGTTATTCCATCCTTTGTAAATGTTGTTGTTTCAATTGACGCACTCGTGGCAAATCTTTCTGCTGGATCAGAAACGAAACGCGCATTTATAATTAATAGAATAATTGATAATAATTAGGGTCAATCCTTTCACGTGATTTGAAAAATTATTCTGAATGCAATGCTCTGCACCGAGATATGAATATAATATTATTAGAAATTAGGATTTAGACAAAATGTAATACTAACAAAAAAAAATAAACTAAATTTCCATCAACACCCTAAAATATCTATAGATCAAATATCATACTATAGATAGTCGAGAATCGCAATGAAACGATAGCAGAGGATGAAACATTGACAATACAGATTTAGTGCTTTATCAAAATATACTCACACGTTTAAAATTTATAAATCTTACTTTTAGCAATAATTTTGTTTTAATAATTTGTTTTAACAAGCGCTCAATAGTTTCTCTCAGGCATTAGCATTAATCTAAAAGTTTTATATGTTTTACATATTATAAACGTTTTCTGTGCAGAATAATCTTAAGCACTGGGATATTATTTAATATTATTATTTACCTCGCATTTTTTAATGTCTGTCAAAGGTAAATATGCTGCCATATTTAATGATACCACAAAAAACTTTGCTACATATGTAATTAAATACAATAGAATAGAGAAAGTTAATTTATGTCAATAAACGTTGTTAAATAACCAAAGAGTAATAAGTTTGTTCTTACCAAGTTTCTATTCCAATGTTTTTGAAAATTCCATTTCTTGAAAGAACCTAATAATAAAAAAAAAAAATTATGAATTTTACTTTTATTTATACTAATTACAATCCTTTGTTATAATAAACGTAATCCGGATATTTGCGCGGGCCCATTTTCTCTCGAAATATTTCGTGTTCCTCTGGATAGATATTTAGCAGCTGTGGCTTCATCGAGCTTGTAACAAAAAAAAAAAACATGTAATATTTATTTCGTTATTTAAGTGACAAATAATACATATTTTTGTATTATTTATTTGTATTATATTTTTACATATATTAAATCATTTTAATATAAATATAATAATACAAATTATATAAATTTCTTATTTAAAATTAATTCTCTTATATAGAAAGTTAACTTAAGCTTACTTACTTTTTCTGCGGGTAGATAGCAAGCGCTGAAGGGATCATGAACAACAAACTGCCAATGAAAGAGAAAATATATTAACATCTTCTTAATTTGTCTTATTTTATATATTGTTTGTTTTACTTTTATTATCGATACTGCAACTCAAAGGATTGCATGCAACAGGTTGCACAGTATCAATACTGTTCCGTATCAGTTTGCATAAGGTTCAACACAGCCGCAAATCGATGCGACACTAGCATTGTGTTTGCACAAATTTGTGCGACGCAAAGCAAATATGCACTGTAATAAAACTTACCTGAGCGTGCATAAGCCGATTTCGATGGGAAAACCGATCCATGGACGAAGCTGGTAGAAACAATATGGTTGAATTCGCTGCGTGATTACGGGAATCATTAACATTCCCGGCGCGGCCATTATTATCCTGGTGAGGACGCACTCGGAAATACCCTTGACGGCAGCCACCTGCGAGTTCATGATGTACATTTCCTTTTCGTTCTTCATGAATATAGGGATGCCTCGCGCGATTTCCCGTTGCCTCATAATGGGAAGATTGACCATATTACCAACAGCCACCGCACAAAATGGAACAAATCTCTACGACAGACAATTTTTTAAATTAATAATTATCAATTTTTTGCATTTCTTCATTATAATTAATATTAAGAATTTTGTAAATGTCGAGATATGAGGTGAAAAGAAATTCAAATTTTTAAAGGAGCAACAGTTACAAAAATTCACAACATGAAAGTCTTAATATTTCGAGATTTATAGAAGTTTATATTAATAATCACTACTTTAAATGATAAAACTTTTTGTAACATATAATTTTTTGTATCTGAATAGAATACAGGATAAAAAACTGTTTAAAATTATTAACTGCAAACAGAGTTCCTCTGCTAGAGAACAACTTCCTGAATCCCAAAGCGGCCGTGCAACTCGCCACAGTAGCGAGCACGAAGGCCTGTTGGTTGACATAGGTATCTTCCGATTCTTCAATCATCGCATTTCGATTGGTGTAATTGACAAACGCATTGAAACTTTGATTAACCAATTGGCACACTATCACGCCGCTAGCGGATCTGATCAAAGTACGCGCACAATAAATAAATTGAATTGAAAAAAGGATTTATATATATGGTGATGATTATTTATTATTTTTAGAAAAGTGAACTTGTAAAAAGTCATCATAGCGGCAGTGAGGACGACGGAACTTGGCAGCTGGAAGGACATTCTGCCTATCACATGCATTAATTCTTGGTTATCGGGATGAAAAGCGCTGTCTTTGAGCTTTTTCGCGTAGATTATGTCCTTTCTTTGCAGGCCTTCCGGCTCCTTGCCGATTCTAAATATTAATTATTAATTAAATACAATTATTAATAAAATTAATTAAAATAATTCTCTGTTTATTTAATAAATAATAATCTAATAATAATAAGTATTATATTTTATCTCCTAAACAGATGTTATTCTTTATATATAATATATATTATATATAATAATCCTATATATGTATAATAAACTTGTTTTCCATTTATTAAAATATAAAATTAATTCAAAACATAAAAATCGCCACTCACTTATAATCCTCGCAGAGCTTCTTCGCCTCCCACAATTTACTTGTCGGCACAAGAACCGTGCGACAATCGGTGATGAAAGCGTAATGCTTCCATCTTCCAAAATATGTATCTTGATTCCAAAGTGGTTTATCAACGTCAATCCTATCTTCAGACTCATTTTTAATCAGACTCATTTTATTATCGTCCTTTTTCATCATTATTTGTTGCACAATTGATAGTATCTCTCCCATTTCAACAAAACAATTCTAAGTACTATAAACTACTACAATACATATAAAAATAACAGTTACACACGATAAATGCAGAAAATTTTGTAGAAGATTGTAAATAAATTTTTTTAAAAATTTGTCTTGAAACTGAGACTTTGTGTTTTAGACAGGATAAAATGAAATGAGATTAAAGATAAAAGATATGTCATATAATTTTGATAAGATTTCCGACATCTTTTGGCTTATAAGAAATGTATTAACTGTTTTACTTGATTTAACGTAAATAATACGTTTTTAACTGTCACAATAGTATTTGACAGTATGTCATGAAATCATGACTGAATTTTAGATAATTTGCAACATTGTGAATATGCTCGCAAAATTTTCGTTGCTTCGATATATAACTCGTGATATCATATAATGTTAAAAAAATACGCCGACAAAACTATATATATGTATATATATATATATATATATGTTAATTTTTATATAGTTTTATACAATTGACTTTTAAAATTTTACGCTCACTCTTTTTAAAACGTAAACATAATTAGATGAACAAATTTTCAAATGTTTTAAAATTTTACAAAAAATTTTTATGAGCAATTATTTATATGTCTATTTACCAAATTATAATATTTTAGAATTTATAATAACTTAATATTGTAATTAATAACATCCTAAAATTTGTATGTACCTTCCAAAAATGCTTATTTTATCGTGCAAATTCGATATTATTATTATTGTTCTAAGATACACATAAACATAAACACGGACTTTAGATAGACAACATATCGTTTCCAAGTGTTGAAAATATTTTTTGTCGCGATAGTCTTCTTCAATTTCCAGAACATAATAACGCGAGACGAGATCGTGTCCTTCAGGATTTTTGAAATTGTCACAATATAAAGTTACATTATCATCATTGTTTGACATTAGACAGTTTTTTAGATTTTTTGCTAAATTTAAATGGCAGATAATAATAACTCGCGCTAATATCCATAATAAATTAACGGTGTTAACATTGTTTTAGTACGCGTTTATTAATTCAAATTATTGAAAATAATTTGAATTAATAATAAATTATTGAAAATAATTTGAATTAATAAACGCTGCAAGTGATAAAATGAAATGTCGTACATAGATTATATTGCTTCGAACACATAGATAATATTATACGATACAGTATGATTCTACTCTTATGGTTGCTGTCGCATGACATCAATATTATAATATACCACGCTCTTCTACTGCTACTTCTATTGATTTTTATTATTTATTCAATATATATATTTATAATATATCGAATAAGCAGTCGATTTTAAAGTTTGGGATAGTTAGATAATAAATAAAACTAGAAACGTTCCAAGAAAAGAGAATCTCTGATTGAGGTAAGTGAATCTTAAATTCATATTTTTATGTACAAAATAGAATTTGGAGTTTGCATGTTGACTGCATCAAACAAATTAATGGAAAAAAACTTTCATCTTAATAACGACATTTATCATCACATCATTCATTTTATTCAGATATCATTTTATAGCGCTCTCTTCAAAATTGGAATATCCTCACAAGGTATCATATAGAACAGTTTTGATGTATTCAAATTTCGCGTCCGGGTATATCTCACAAAGGTAATGTAAATAAACACGGACGATCGTTTTGAAATGTTTATAAACTTTTTGTCGATGAAAAGTTCGTCACTTGTCGGAAAACATTGACGCAAAACATTTAATTTGTCCTCCAGAATTTTCTCAATAATTAAAGTTCAAGTCGTAGATTAGAATAACTTGCGTGAAACTCGGTATCTATTGTTAACGATAACATAAAATGTTGGAATATTTTACATATTTAGAGAAAATATTAGTATACTGTCAAATCTTTCTATTGCTTCATACTTTTTTTGATTGAACGCCACAAACTAATTTTGGAAAACTATAAAATTTGTAATTTTCATGATAATATATTGCTATATTTGTATATTTTTTCTTATACCGTGACATTACACTTACAAGTCAATTTATCAAACTAAAACAATTGGAGACATTCCGAAGAAACTTCGAATAAAAAGGTTTTTGATCAAGCATGGTGAGTGTCAAATTTATATTTTCGTAAAGAAATTTGGTATATTTATCGCATCTGATCAATTTTTATTACGAAAAAAAATTCAAATAATAATTAATTTCTTTTTTTCATAATATGAATAACAATGCTAACACGAAGAGCGCAGTCAATTAATAGAAATAAATGTAATTATTTATCTTGATTATTCTATATAGTTCGCTTTACTTAAATGATAATTTTTCAATTTATTATATTACCTTGTTCAAGAAAATCATGATTAGTGAATTTTGAATTTTCATGCATGAAATAAAGTTTGAAACATGTATTGCGTTTAGCGAATTTGTAATGAAAGGATAAATAAGGAAAGATTGATTTGAAATGATTTTAAAATATACTTGAAAATACAAAAGTGACAACTAATTAATTAGAACAAATATCATCACATTCACTTTGGCAGCAACTTTCGTTTTTGCATGGCTCATTTTATTCATACATCAATTCACTACAATTCTGCTTTTATGTATTTATTTCATTTAATATTCGCAGAATTTGCTTATACAGAATTGCTTTGAAAAAGAAAATCACAAGAAAAATTCTCAGATAAATTCAATTCATTCGATTTTTCCTCCCTTAAAAATACATTCTTCATTTGTTAAATATCCTGACATTTGAATATCAAATAAGATTTCTATTAAACGAAATTCCATTTACAGTTACTTAAGAAATGGACTTACTTATTTATTTACAACCTAATTTTCCGGAAAACTTTCGCTATATTTGATAATTAAGTGCCTCTAGAATTTAAATTCTCGACGAAAAACAATAAATTTCAACTTGTTGAAAAAATACATTATCTTTAATGATTCTCATATTTTCAAAATCACCTTATGTTCGTCCCGTCCCGCTTTCTTTACTGCTCCGAGGTAAATAGCAGAAAGCAGAAACATACAAGATATTTAAAACACTTTTCGAGTCTAAATATCTTTATTAGACATATGTATTTCGATATATGTCTATAACTTTATCGTTTCGATGTATGTTTGATCAATCGCAAAAAAAGAACAAGTCCAAAAGTCAAAAGATGACGTGAATTCAGAATAACATATTGAAAAACTCATACCTAATAAGAGCTTCTAATAACGACTTCTTAAGTAAGTCGATACAAGATGGACAGTATCTAACAGAGGTAGTAGCAGTGCTTTCTCAACATGATCAATCCTCCACTTCTTTTTCTTCTTATATAATCAGTTCTTCCGCCCACCACGTCTCTTCATCGAAGACGTGCACTGAGGACAGTACCATTTACCCTTGGGTGGCGCGCTAATGCCCACGCAAGCATAATGGAACCATTCGAAGGGACACTAATAAAATAATTATCGGCGTTAAAAAGTTTATCTACTTTAACGTATTTCAAAGATATCGACAAAACTTACGTCTGAATTGTCACAAGCGACCATATCGCCGTACGACACTTGATTACATATGCAATATCGCGGCTCGTTGGGATCACATGTCCATTCTGGATTGTCCGGATCCACTACTTGCATTGTTGTCGTTACTACGGGCGGTGATATAGGCTGCTGAACTGTGGCTGCGATCACGCTTGAACTCGGCACAGTGGCAGTTACTTTCCTATAATTTCAAGATTGCAATGTATTCTTTAAAAACTCGTATAAAAAAATATTTTACAAAGTAAGATAAAAAAGGTTATATGTATAAAATATTGTTAATTTAAGATTTATAATGTAAAGTATTCAATTGAGTAATTTTAATTTAAAACTTGAAAGAAATATCCACTCTCTCTCAAAAATCTACTATAAAATATATAAAATATCCTAAATATATATTTTTGCAATATAAGATATCCATTCCACTAATTTCAAGAGACATATGTAAAATGTAATCCAAATAATTAAAATTTTCATAGAAATAATCTAACAATGAACAGAGCAATCAGAGTTCGCTTCCTTCCTTTTGTATTTTACTTACTTTTTATGTTTCTTTGTAGTCTCTTGGATGGCTGCGATAGCAGTTTGCGCTGCGCCGGCTAGCTCTCTGCTGAATTCTGCTGCATGTACGCCGCCAGTATTAATGGCCTCGTAACTTGCCTTCAAACTGGCCGAACGTCTGCCTTGTTGCATCGATTGTGTGGCTGCGATCGCTTGGGACGCGGCTGCCGCGATGGCATTACCACCTGCTCCGATATGACCGAGATTGTAGCATACCGATCCCACGGAATTAGCAATAGTTGCTGGCGTCGGTGTGACATTGCTCGTTGCGATAATAGGCCCGGAATTCGCTGACGCTGGTCGCGACTCTGGTAGGCTCGTCGCTGGCAGTTTCTCAATTGCCAGTCTTTTTTCAACAGATGTGGAAGACGCGTTGGAATCTCGCCTCTTTTCTGATCGAGCTGAAATTCAAAATAAAACTTGGTGATTATTCTTGTCTAGAAATATTGTTACAAATCATACTTTTTTTAAGTATATAATAGATTTCCTGTAATCGATGAATTTTATAGATTATTTAGAAATTTTGTTTGTAAGAAGTATTAATGTTTTCGCAAACTTAACACAATATACTATCTTTATTTATCTTTAAAAATAGAGAACGGACATAAAAAAAAAATTGACATTAGAGACTTACAATGACTATGATTATCCCGCGTTCTGCTTGGTGTAAAACTGTAACGATTTTCTTTTTGACTACTATTTGTCGGAGGCTGGTCCAATTCCAAGGATCTCTTCTCCAAAATTTCGGTGATGCCCTTATTGTCCGCTTCCAGTTCCATCTTAAACTTATGCAGCTCCTGATCGAGCCTCCTCAGATATCTGTCTACCAAGTCGTACATCTGATTAGCTAAATGTACTTTCTCATCGGCATCCTCCAGTGTCTTATAATATTCTCTTCTAATAGCCTCGTATTCTGCTTCTTTTTCGCTGGGCTTCATCTTCTTGGCATTGCAAAACAATGTCTTCACTTTCTTCTCCAAGCTATCCATGGAATCTGAAAATATCAAATGGTTTTATTAACATTGATTTTATATTATTATTGCTATTCTTATCTCACTGCTGTCTTTATTATATCAAAGAATATATACTTTGTACACCTAGATCCATTTCTCTCATCTCGGTAAATCGATCTCTCAGTTCTTGTGGAAGATGTTCAATCACTGAAATGTATACGACAAATATTTAAAAAAAATAACTTTTTGTAAATTTAAATAATTTTAATTATATATTGAACATAATTACTTTTGAATTAGCTATTTATATTCATTCATATGATTTATGTAACAATTTAACAAATAAAAATCGAGTTAGAAATATTGTGACTTGATATTAATCTTTTTTACTTATTAACAAATTTAATAAAAGAGTGACGTTCATTGCAAAATTAACAATCATTATTCTTTTCTATCATTATTATTTATCTTTTTATTAGCAAAATATCAATGTTAATACTTATAATGATCCTAAAAAAGGAACAAAATATTAGAATCAATTTTTAATCTTAAAAATGCGAAACCAATGAAATTCAACATTCGCCAGCAGAGTTTGGAAATTTTTAAATATTAATTATCTCCATTGCATAACAATAATTGGCTATGTCGACGAATATGCGCCTAACCTCTCGACAAGATAGCAGTAAACTCAATTTCCCATCATTTTACAATAACAATACGCGAACGGCTCAATTAAGGATTGCAAAAGGAAACGCGGATCGAGACATAAACAAAAATGGCGTTCGTCGCGGGCTCGCGCGATTTCGAATCGAGGCGGTTTTAGGTCCGCGCGACGAGGTTAGAATCCCGCTGGTGAATCGAGTGCGACTCTCATCGTACGCACTTTCGACGTAATCCTCGAGGTAGAGCATCTTCCAGCGTCGCCGATCGTCCACGATCAGTACAATCGACTAATATCCGCCGCTCGTGGCCGGGAAGTCGTATAATTTCGCGTCAATTTTCCGGATAAAGAGCTGCCCGACCGAAAGCGTGCTCACGCGTGTCAGTCCAGCCCCTCCGCCTCCGTATTTTTTTTCGAGGCGCTTTTGACGTTTTCAATGCTTTCCAAGCCTATACGTGGAGGTTTTATCCGAGAGGTTTTCAAAAATGTATAACTGATGATATATCAAGGAAATTGTCGAAGAACGTTCTTAATTAGGATGATGCAGCTCGATTTCTGATTATTCGGAGCATTGTCATCTATCGCGCCATATTACACGTGAGACAGGAATGTAATTTAAAGAATCCGGTGCCCGAGAGATATAATATCCTTGATATTTTTCTATATTTTTGTCATTGATTGAATTTTATTGATTGAAAAAGAGAGAATTGTCAACTATTAATTCGTACATTTAATTTTAAAATATTCGTCTGCTGTTTAGCTATAATTTATAACTCTTAAATACATTAAGCATTTTTAGAGATCGTGAAGAGAAGGTCGAAAAAAATAAAATTATTATTTCCTTTTAATTAATTTTCAAAAAATTTATCGCATAAGAGTATGATCATTTTTTTTCTTTTTTTTTTTCAGGATAACGACGACATGATACGACGAAGTCCGACACGCATAGAGATGCGTTTGGATGATCTGCAAGAATATGAAGAGATAAGAAAAGCACACGAAGTCAAAAAGGATCCTGAGAAAAAACCGTCAACTGCTATGAATCCTCCCACATGGGGGGGCAAGATTCCTCAAAGCGAAATCCAGGAACGCATTGGTTACATACCGCAACAGCATCCACCCTCGCATAATCGAGCCACAACATAATAGTGAACATATACACAAATATGTACACGAATATACAAATCAGAAGAACAAACAACAAAATTATGTCAATCAATATATTTTTGATTTCATAAATTCAATAGTTGATTAATTTCTATTTGGACATAGTCATTAATTATGATTTATAAATTATACATCAACCTCTTTTTATATTTTTTGACATTTTTTTTACATGTATATATATAAAGAGTAATTATTATGAAGTATGTAACATATTAATGAACAATATCTATAGTTTTTTTCTTTTTCTTTATCTTCATTGGCATAGGTCCTGGCATCTTGAATACCGTACTTAAAAAAAAAATCAAATGAAAGATTAGAGTGTAATTCATAATTATATATCGAATTTGACTTGCAACTGTGTAATTAATATAATGAAGTCATATTATATGTAATATATAAACATAATATTCATTATCACAAAGTAATTATATGTAATGGAGTCTATTATAATATTGCAAAAATACTTACTGACAAGTTGTACATATTGGACTATATTTGCAGAAAACTGTAAAAATAATAATTCAATTATTTTATACATTATATTACGTTAATACATTGAGTATTAAAAAATAATAAATTGTGTATCATCAATATTATTTTTTAAATTCAATTTCATATCAAACATAGATTAAAATATTTGTGATTATTTATATAATTGTATAGTAATACTTACTTGACAAACATATGGAACAAACATATCCAATATCAATAAGGTCTTGATGACAGAAGCATGCAGCTCTATAGTTCACCTTTACTGGTGGTGGCAGAACTAATTTTGATCTAACACTGGGATCTGGCAGGAAAACCCACTAAATTATAAAAGAAGCAGTGCATACATTTTTATTTCAGTTGATAATTGTATAGAATATTATAGAATTAAATACAAATAATTTACCAACAAATATTGCAGCAATCCAGCAAGTTGTGGCACTTGTAAATAATTGCCACCAGTAATTTCGCAGCCCTGTTGTAAGAGTGTCAGTTCTTGATCTAGGCTGCACACGTCCAAAATGACATTCTGAAAACATCCAATCAGATCTTTTTATTATAAATAATAATAATAATAATAATAATCATTAATCATTATGATAGAAATCTAATAAATACCATTCTTTGTGCTGTGAAAAATATGTTCATATAATTCATATATTGTATGGCTGAATCGTTGCTGGCAGTAATCACCAATATTCTAGGATATAGTTTCTGGCTAGCAACCTTTTCTCTTTCCAATCGAGCAATATAACATAACGCCATACTAAGGGCACCCGAGATGAGACTTTCTGTGTTTAATGGAGCATCCATGGAGATCTCGTTGATGACTTGTTGCAATTGCTGACGCACTGTACGCTCTACCATAGTAAACTTTTCATATTGACCGTCTATCTGTCTTATTTCTGCTGCATTCTCACATGGGTAGAGAAATTTTGCACTGTGACCATGACATGCCATAATTGCCAGTTCATTATTAGATGACTGCATGAGATGAGCATTGGCAAAGACGATCATAGAATCCAAACATTGTGACAATATCTTTGTCTCTTGTTTCACTATTCGTTGTACAGGATTAACGTCTAATATGATCACCAACAGGCTTGTCTCTATTTCTAAAGATTTAAATATATAAAGATAAATATATAAATATATAAAGAAAACTTAATTTTACAAAGTAAAAAATAGTTTTACAATGTTTACGGTGTACAACAAAATTTAAATAATAATTTTAAAAATGTTAATATACCAGTCGTCATTTTGCTGAAATTGTTAAATAATTTTTATAATATTAAATAATTCTTAAATAATTCTATTTCTTTATTTTGATCAAAAAATATATTTGTGAACATCTTATTTATTTCAATGAAAGTTTTATCTTCGTATGTTAGTATTAAATTTCTAAATTTATTAGAGGTTATGTTGAGATTAAACAAACTGCTGTGAACGCCTGAAAATAAATGTGGCCAGAATCTGAAGCTTTTATTGAAATGATGAAATGGTATCTAATGATAAATGTAATTATTCTTTATTAAGTTCAAAACAAACCTCTTCAAGTTTTGAGAAGAGAAAATATTATTAATAAAATTAATAAGATTTTTGCAAAAGAAAAAAAAATTAAAATTATTATTTAAAAATAAATTGTCATAATTGTCAATTAAAAAGAACTGCAGACAATTGATAAATACAGATATTGAATAAATTTAACAAAATATGTATTAAAAAATTAAAAATGATTAATTATATTTAATAAATATTATATATATATAATTTATTAAATAAAAAAATATATATATAATTTATTAAATAAAAATTACTCTATGAAAGCGAGTGAAATCCTGAACTTCGGAAGGAAACCATGGCTTATATACGTGTCCATCGGATTCTTTGCTGGCCATATATGTAAAGAAAACTCTTTTAAATGACGTAGAAGGAAATTTTCCATATTCCATAGTATCCCATATGATACGAGTGTGAGAAACGCGCGCTTTACGTACATTACTATGAAAAATCGCCCTTGCCTTTTCAATCTGAAAAATGCAAATCAATAATTATAATTGCTTCACATTAGCAGATAAATAAAAATTTAAAAGAATTGAAAATTTATATTAGCACTTATATTAAAATTAAAAAAGACAACAGAGACATAAATTAAAAATTCGGAAAATATAAAAAATTTTTTAAATATATATGGGATGTCAGGAGTTTAAGATCTATATCTTTTAAACTTAAATTTACAAATATTAAAAATAGCTAATATTAATAGACCTTTTCCTTTATCTCCTCAGCTTGTTTAAAAGTCAATTGTTTTAGCTGACACTTTGTCATATGCAATGATGGTTTTGCAATCTTTGGCGATCTTGCCATTTCTATTAAATTCCACGCGCGAACAGACGCTCGCATCAAATTTTCTGAGAAAATAATTATAATAATAAAGAAAATTATAATAAAGAAAATAAAAAGTAAGAAATTTAAGTGTCTTAAAAGTGACATTTGATGAATAAATTACTTTTTTCAGTTTTCGAAAAAGTGATGGATTGTCTGTGCATAATCCAATCTTGTAATTGTGGCATCAGATAGCATTTCGGCAACTTGGCGAATATATATCCTTCTGCAGCCATTTTCTTCAATTCAGCCTAATGTTACATTTTAAATTCGAAATATATAAATTAAGTGATATTGATATTATAATTATTTATGAAATAATTAATTAATAAAGGTATAAATATTTTTTGAAATTATTGGATTAAAAAAGGAAATGGATGGAAATACTTTTATTATTGCCATAAGATTAAGCTTGTTATCTATACGTTTTTCATCATCACTTATCAAATGCCTTTCATCAATCTTCTCCTTTATCTTTTTTTCTGTCTTATCGATTATTTGTTGATCTGATATATCTTGTTGTGCAATTTTATTAGTAATTTCTTTCATATATTTTTTCTTTTTAAGATTTTTTTTATAAGGCTTATTTTTGCGATATTTTATCTTGTAGTTAATTTTCTTGTTTAGTGATTGTAATTCTATTATTTTTTTGGACATCTTCTTTTCTACATTCATTTGACTTAAATTCGTTTCGTCGTCCATTATTAACTTCTTTTTGTCAAAAACTTCTTGACAATTACAATGCAAACAAGGCACATCTTGTTCATTCTTATCCTCATACATCAACCTAAACGCTTCATCCCTGACATTTTTCCTACGTTCTATTTCTTCCTTCAACCTCGGTAATGGACCCGGAGAAATATTCGTCGGCGACCAATGTCGATGCGGAATTTTAGCTTCAATGTGTTCTCTGCTTGGTTGTGGTGTTTGGACCGGTGTTGACATTTTCAGGCCATCGATTATATGCTGAGGCGACAACATAGAAATATTTTTTGCCTCATCCGATGCATAACACTTGATGTCTTCTTTATGCTCATCTTCCAGCGGAGACGTCTTTTCGCCTGATACGAAATTAGTGTCTTCTATTATCGGTTTAGAAATATCAACAATATGCATAAAAGGCTGCTTTTTCAAAGCTTTTAATCTTTCTTGGCGTGTCTTCCACTTAGTTCTCTCTTCATTTCGTTCCACGATCTTTCTTTCATATTTACATTCACATACAGGCTTCACAACTTTTAATTTTCGAGGTCTGAAACATAATTATATATTATTTATAATATTATATTATAAATAATATTAATTTTAATTATATATAATATTTTAATACCAATAAATATTATCTCGATCACATTTGAGTAATGTTGAAATTTGATATTAGTTATTATTAATTTATTATTATTTATTATTATTAAATACTGCAAATTAAATATTAGAATTTTTTTCTTTTTTTTTCTAACCTGGCATTTCGAGCAAACTTCTTACAAGATGTCCTATAAGGAACATTATTCTTGCGCTGTGTAAAGTAATCCATCAATGCTGCATCTTTCAATGCCATTTTCCATCTTTCCTCTGGCGACTTGGACTCCATCAATTTCTGTCGAGTCTCTGCCAGACTTTTGGGACCAAAATATCTCTCTAGTTTCAATGTTTCGTCTGTAACATTATTACACATATCGTACGGCGATTCGAGAAGATCATATTCCGGGATGTATTCATCACTTCTTCGGGGACTAATAGGTGGTGTAACATAAAGAACACCATCGATAATTCTATTCTCCTCCTCCAATTTGGTCTTCCTAACTCTACTTCCACCTATTTTCTTCTCCACTACACCAGCCATGTTATACACAAGAATTTTTTTCTTGTTCCTGTTTTCTCTACATTGACACGGTCGTCCTCCAGGACTAACCGCTACCGTTTCCAAAGGATAAGCTGGTTCGCAGAGATAGGCCAGAGTTTTTTTTGCTGGAAGTTCCTGCTCCGATTTCGTTCTCCAACCACAAGGTGCCTTATTGATAGCACAATTCTCCTCTTCATCAATAGAAGAATCGACAATTATCTCTTCTGGATTATGTCGACTAATTGCTAGTTCTTCAGGGAGAATAGCCGGTTGGATGTCATCTAAAAAGGAGAAAGATTTGAACATATTTTTTATCTTTGCCATTTCTTGCTTGTGATTATCAAGCTTAGTTTCCTCTGTTACAGTCTCCCTATTTCTTTTTATAGGATTATTATATTTGGTTAATTTATCAACTCTGTCGAGTCGTTTAACAGGATTGTGAAATGAGGATAAAAATAACTTTGTTTGTTGCTTCTTTTTTATTCCGTACTTGAAAATTTTATTTGACAAATTTGTGCTTTTTTTATTAGTTATTATTTTTTTTGAAGATATCCATTTTTTTCTTATTTTGTTTTCCATATTTTCCAGTTCTTCTTTGTTTTTATTTCTTTCTTTTTTATTATTTTTTGATAATTTTAAGAAGATTTCAGAATTTTTTTTATTATCTTCTTTATTTAAAATATTTTTTTCATCTTTTTTTGATTCTTGTAAGAAAGAAATATCTTTTGGTCTTTCCTGTATATTTAATGATGAAGAGATTGTATGAAATGCTGGAGGAGTCAATTTCAGGTTTTTCTCATAATCTCTTTCTATTATTTTTGATGGAGCAATGCGTAATTTGTTCCAAGGATTATCATAAGCAGGATAATCAGGATTAGGAACAAATTTATTCTTTTTTTTCTCAGTTATTTCCTTCATTGAAGTTTGAATTTCTTTCTTGATTTCTTCATTAGGATTTGCCTTTTCTTTCTCTTCTTCTCTTTTTTCTTTTTCCTTTTTGTTTTTCTCCATCTTTATTAATTCTTTCATGAAAGGATTATGTTTGCAAGATTTATCGTCAGGATATGTCTTACAGGAATAAGCACCTAGCGTGTCTGGTCTGTACTTTTTTCCAATGCATACTCCTTCATCCTTTGTCGGAATGTCATCCTCGCTTATGGAAGGACTTATGTCTTTATTGATCATTTGCCGAATAGCGCATGTACATGGAGGAACGTTTTTGACCAACTGAGATGCTGGAGAATCGAGTATTTGCGATGGTATTTGCATGTTGTCCTTCTGAATACCTGATACATAATATCGAATTTGACCGTTCTCTTTGGTAACGCCATTGATAATGAGATTTGTCTTGATCTCGCTCTGCGAAGCAATCAAGTTGATTGGTGATTCTGTTGGCTTTGAGGAATGCATTGCCATCGATTCTCCGACGTACCTATCGTAAATAATACCTTTGTATTTTGAATCATGACATTATCGAGTTTACTATATTATAAGTGTTTTAATTTTCCTTTCAAAATCTTGGAACATTTTGAGTATTTCATATAAAAAGAAACACAGAATTATTTAAAATTAAAGAATATTTAAACAAGAATAGGTGACCAAGGAATCAAAATTTGGAGACCAAAGAATCAAAAATTTCGAAATTTGAATATTTATAAACAGATGTTAAAATCGGTAAAAATGTAAAAATTCATACATAGATGTAAAAATCCATAATTTCAAAAATTTTACTATTAATTGTTAAAACTAGCAACTATAATTAATAGAGCTATTTTTAAAAATCAGATACAATAATAATATATTATTAAACATTATTATATCACTTACTCGTTTTTTTCGCTATTCTGTGCTGCATTGTCGATCAGTATCTTGCTTTGTTGCAATTTCTCTTCGACCTTTCGAGTCTGTCGACATGAGCAACAACTATCGCAAACAGGTTCAGGAGACGCTAATTTTATGGTTGTTTGAATACTTTTCATCAATTCATCAGCTTTTTCCTCCATCTGTTCATAATCTTCATCAGCATTCCGTAGCCAGTCTTGCCATTTTCTTGACAAATTTTCTCTACCACTGGGAAAAATCTTTTCAGGTTTATCATCAAGTTTTAGCATTGCAAAAAATTTTTCGTCGCTATTGCTAGGTGTCACATTAGCCACACCGGCGATCTCATAAGTTACAGGACAATTCGGTGGAGTCTCGTTCTGCGAGGTTGCGCCGGCTATTATGTAGTAAGCCTTCTTTTTGTCTAGCCAAGATTTTTGGTCTGCCCCTGGTGGCTTTGTTGCACCTAAAATATTTTAATTTGTTGTCAAAAAATTTTGATTTAAGTTTGATTTTAAGTTTTTCTTTTAGCATATAATTTGTTATAATATTTTTAATATATAAAAAAATATGCACATATGTAATTTTTTATCAGATTTTCTGTTTTCAATTTAAATAAACAATGTTAAAAGAATTATAATTGCAAAAAATTATATCACAAATTTTGTATTTCATGGTTCCTGGTTCCTGGTTTCCTGGATTTTTGGTAAGTCTGCTGATTGTAGAATCCAATTTTTTGTCATCGTCTAATATTTGATAATTACTGGAAGTTGATGATTTTTTTACTTTGGGATTGTTCTGTGTTGGGTTTTTAACTCCATATATTACTTTTTTATCAATGTTCACTACATCTATTTAAAACAAAATTTCAATAAACATACTTATTTATGGCATTCTGTGCCAAGATATGAGCCAAATGTATACACTTAGGACTATCATTTTGTATTTGGTTAAAATATTTTTACTTTTTGCATCATATTTACTGGAGAAACCCTCTTGCAAATCCTGTGTATTGGTTTTTTCAGGATTGTTAATATAAATATTTTTCTTTTGCTTTCTAATCTCACATGACAACGTTTTATTATTAGTAAAAATCTGATCGTGTTGCTTGAAAAATAAAATTATGTTTGGAACTATTGGAATAGTTTGAAATAGTTTGTATTGTTTCTGCCATTTCTGCAAAGCATTTCGATAACCGGCCCAATCACAAGACTTGAATAAATCCTCCTTATAAGGACAGCTGCTTTTTCGTCTTGGGAAACATGTTAGTTTTGCTAAACATTATAGTTGTATTTATATTTCATTTTGTATATTTTAATTAAATATTGCTTAAACAGATCCCGCGATAAGGTAATTAAAGAAACTTACGTTTTGGTGGTAAACTTGGGACAATCATTGCTGGTAATCTCTTATGCAATTCGTTTACTGTTTCTGGCAATGTTAAAAATGCAATAGCTGACAATATTATTCTCTCGTTACAGTCATAAAATTTCTCTGCAAATTAAATAATTTTGAAATTATTATATAAACAATTCCGCTAAAAAAATTTTATTTCTGTTATCTATATCTATAATTAAAATAGATCGAAAAATGTACTATATTCTTCCTCATAAATATCATTTCCTGTCAAAATTTTATAAATCTCTCGCAGAAAATTGACACTGTTTAAATTGCATGATTTATGCAACTTATTTATAATATTTGGCTTTAATTTGAAAAATGTTGAAATAATGCCAATAGCTATCAATGTATTTTGTGTGCCATCTGTTTTTGTCTCTTCATAATCGATGCGCATCACATTTTCTAGGTTTTTTAAATTCTTCATCTACAAATTTTCAAATAATTTTATGTAAAAGTTTCTCAAAATATATATAAAACACTTTCACACAATTATAATTTAATTTTAATTTCTTGAATATTATTGACAATATCTCATGTAATAAAAATCCATCATTTATCGTAACTTTTTAATTACTAATACTATATTGATACAAGAGTTAGATTATATTTTTCTCAAAAACAAGTCTTTCTATTTGAAATTAATTATTATTTTTACATCATACTTGATCTAAGGAGAATTCTTGATACCATCGTGGATACTTTCGATTCAACATACTTTTCATTTCGTCTTTAACTATAATAATTAAATAATATTCTATTTATTAATTATGTACATATATATAAGAAATTATGTACATGGTTACAAATAATAATCAAATTTTATTAAAGTAAATTTTCTTATTTTCTTCTTATATGAGAATTCTTATATAAAATGAGATTTAGAAAAGTTAGCATACTTTTATCATCCTCTACCAATATCAATAAAAGTGTAATTACTTCATTATTTTATGATATTTTTACTTGAAGAATTGATATAATAAAGATTTACATTTCTTTTTCCCAGCTCTCATTGCCTTGTCGCTCGCCTTGTTGTAAATTCTTTGCTTTTTCATCCAAAACCTATTCTTCGCCAAAGCAATTTCATCTTCTAGATACCATTTTATAGAACCATCATTTCTACCGAATCGAAAGTAATTAAATTTCCCGTTTGCCAATTGTTGCTGATCTCCAGCCTCCGACGTTCTTAACTTCCTCTTTTCTCGGATAAAGGGTATACAATATTTCATTTGCAGCTTGGATACTGGACACTCATGCACAGAAGTTATTGCCATTAATGAAGATTTATAGGGAGGTCTTCGTTGATCATATCTCGAGTGAGGATCGAAGCGGTCTAGGGAACAACAAAATCCAAACGGCTTCAATCTTGAATCTATTCTTGACCGTCTATAAAAAATTAATTATATTCCGTGAATATTTTGATATTGAATATAAACAAATTAATGACTATCTATAAGAATACTTGTAAATTGGAATAACAAAAACTTAATAAAGATCTAATTTGCTCTACACTAATAAACTGATATAAATTAACTGTAATAAAATAAAAAGATGAAATATATGTTCTTGCTAATCGCAAAAAGAGAATTACAATGACATATATTCAGTACATATTTCTATTATTAAAAACTCTATATAATTATTTTAATTTTGTTTCTCTAAAATGTCAATTTCTATCCAGTATACTGTTTTAATAAAAAATGTTATATAATTATTTTATATAATTATTTAATTGTGTTTCTATAATAATATTGAAAGAACATTTACTTAGACTTAATGCGCTGAGACAACATTCGTGTGCTAGGAGTTCTTAACAAAGTTTTAGACATTTTTGAAACAGAGATCTGAATTGTGTATGTGTGTGATTCTCACTAATAAAATTATATTTTTATAATATATTTTTTAAGATTAAATTTACAATTAATACTTATAAATTTAAAATATATATAAATTATTATAAAAGATATAATTTAAATGATGACAGGCTATGTCTAAAATGTAAATGAAATTTTTTAGCCCTATTTTGTTTATATTTATAATGGTTGCGTTCCGTTTTATGCACAGAGCGCATAGATTGTTTAAAAATCTATAATATATGTTACATAAATTATAGATTTTCAGGCGATCTATAAGCTCAATGCTCAATGAAACAGAACGTATCCTATATGTAAGTGTTATTTGTGTTAGAAATAATAAATTAAAGTTAATTTAAGTTTTAATAAATATATATTATAATTACTCATAATTATATGTATAATTATATGTATAACACAACACGCACACATAAAATTATATTATTGCAATTATTTGAAAAAAAAATATAAATATTTATATATTTTATAATATCTTTCTATGTTAATTATATTTTTATTTTTTCTGTATTAATTATATTTTAATTATATTTTTAATTAAAATAATTATAATTATATTTAATAATTATTAATATTTATAATTATATTTAACAATTAAATTATATTTATATTTTTTAGGTAAAAATGAAGAACATTGTTTTATTACGTATTACTTAAATACATCAACGTTTTTTGTTATATAAAGTCGTATAACTTACGTTTTTCAGAAAATATATAGAGAGTGTCTCATCAAAGGTGACCACTCAAATATATCAACAAATATATCAAAAATTAACTAATTTAAATTGAACTCTATTGTGAATTATAGTAGTTGCTTACAAAAGTTATCTATGTTATCTATAATATGTTTATTATGTCTATCTATGTTGACAAACGGAGAAGTGTGCATTTTTTATAACAATGGATATTTTGAAGCAATAAAAATTGTAACGCTATTTGAATTACAATGATGTACATAACTTAATATAAATATTTTACATGTTAAGCATGTTTTTATTTTAAAGCTTAAAATATTGGGGGCGACGTCTACCTTTTCATTTTCGATCCTATGATATATGGTCAACTTCTGATCACTTTTTATGAGGCATTCTGTACATTGAAGAATGCCGAGTTGCGTTCGAAAATTTTCTCGTTTAAATGAAGTAGTATTTGATTGACCAATCGGGACAAAGGAAATAAGGATTATGTTTGTTCTCATTGGTTAATAAAATGCCCTTCACCTGACAAGTAGATTCTCGAATGCATTCACGGACGACACAATCATAGGTATTACATGTATATATAAAGTTTGTGACAGACGACAGTTCAATTCTTCAGTTTAGTGTCAGTGTTCAGTCTATATTCTGTATATGTGTTGTATAGCAGCCCCTACTACCATAAAAAATGAAGATCATAAATTTGCAATGATGTTTTCCATAAATAATTTTCTTTTTTAAATAATTTATTTTTTTATTGTGCTTTGTCTACGTGTGTCTATCGAAATTTATCATCCCATCAAAAATTGGCAAGTACGTTTCTCGCAATATCATATTTGACGATCGTATCTTGAATTCTCGGCAGAGAAAACCTTTAAAGTTTGAACATAAAATGTTGAATAAAAAATTGCAATAATATATTTCTTGCTAAAATAAAATTGATTAAATTTATGTAACAACAAACAATAATGCAATTAGTCGAAATAATCGGAATTAAAAAAGAAGTAAATGTATGGAATCTACATTCAATTTTTATTTATATGTAATTTTTTTTTAAATTAAGCTTGAAGGATTATATTTGCAAATTTTTATCTATAAAAGTCATTTAAGAAGATTGCAATCCTGATGTGTTTTGCTAATGTTGAGATAACATCATAATCTCTCTTAGTTTAGCAATCTAGTATGTTATCAGCTTATGCTTGGCAATTTAAGCTCATTCGTTCCAATTATTCATCTGACAGCATATAGAGACACCTTTGACACTGCAGCAAAATTATTCGGTGCAATAAGATTGAGAAGCTGAAAAATGTCGAAGAAAACAAAGACTATAATTGTTGGAGCAGGTGCAGCTGGTATTGCAGCTGCCTCAAAATTATTACAGAAAGGAATGAACGATTTTGTGATACTGGAAGCTAACAATAGAATTGGTGGCAGAGTACATACTGTGGACTTTGGTAAATAATTTCTTTTTTATTCATAATTAATCAGAAGAAAAATTTGGCTTATTATAATTTTATTCTTAACTGTTCTCTAAGTTTTAAGCAAAATAATTTTTTATTTAAAATTTTTATCTTTAAAAATTTAAATATATTTACAAAAATTTTGAATTTAAATACTACTTTATTTTTCCAGGTGAAAATGTGGTGGACCTTGGAGCTCAATGGGTTCATGGTGAATCTGGAAATGTAATATATGAGTTGGCTTCCAAGCATAATTTGTTGGGCTCATTTATAAATTTCTTTGATCCCACCAAACATAATTTTGTCACCAGCAGTGGTGAAATGATACCTAAGGACGAAAGCAACGAAGCTGTGATAATTTTTTTCAATATTACAAATAATGTACAGGAAGAACTCAAAGAGGAAACAGGATCTTTTGGGAATTATTTTATAAAAGAGTAAGTAATTATATTTTTGATAATTAAATAAATTGACTACAGTATGAATCAATTAGAAGAATAATTAAAGAGATAAACACAATGTTCTTTTATTTTTTGTTAATATAAAAATATCAACATTACCGTAATACTATATGAGATGTGTTACAAAAGTATGATTAATTAAGAGCCACTTGTAAAATTTTTATTACATTCTAAGCACTTTCGTCGATTTTCATATCAAAATTTATGGAAGAGAATATTGTTAACAAAAGCATCAATATCACTTTCGCGAAACCATGCTTGTAATGTGGGATGTAGATTTGCACGTACAATCGTATAAACATCCTTATCAGGCACGATACATCTGATAAGAGAAACAAAAAATCAACAAAGGCATTTATTTGTTTTATTTCTTTCATATTAATCGTAAATGAATAAAAATTATATTCTACCAAAAATTTATATATAAAAAGTTTATTATTCATTAGTTTATTATCAAAATTTTATATATACGCACCTTATGCGATTGTTGCAACATTGATTTTTCACGTATTCGTATCTCAACAAGGAATATATGTATTTCAAGTATTTTTCATCCAAATTATTATATATCTGTTCATATATTTTTGTAAGATTATTTATTCTTTCAATGTACCCTCTTGTTAATATTGGTATAATATAATCAACCTTAAAGTAAATAAATTTACGATGTGATATTAATTAATACAATTAATACTCTATAAATTTAATTTAAAAAATTTACATTCTAATTTCAGTTTTATATATAAGACTTTAATTAAAATTAAATTAAATTACTTGTTTAAAGCAATTACCTGTTTAAAGCAATCATCTATAAATTCTTCAGCTCGACTGTAAACGCCTTTCTCTTGTTCTTGCAATATAAGCACGCCGATTCGAGGTTGCTTGGATCTAAATATCTTTGCGATACATTCCGCGGTTGATAAACCATCGTCCGCAAAAGTTAGCATAACTACGCAGCCATATCTCTGTTTAGTATGCTGAAATAAATAGAAATTATAATTGCATTTTATATACTTGATAATAATGATATTTTAATTTAAAAGCTTCTTTTGTTACTAAATTTTCGGAAATTGTAAATAGAGCAACCTTTTGCTGAATATCTTGTGGTGCAGATCTTAATGCATTTTCTTTTGTTCCGATTTTGCATTCTCTTGTTATTAAAATAGGACTCAGAACTAATGGTGCTTTTGGTACATATCCAGGTTGAATTATTTCAGATCCTATATATACATAACAAATAATTAATATAATGAAATATAATATATTATATATTTTTTAGTCTGTATCCAAATTTGACTAGGCTTATAATTCATTTCTTAATGCCAGAATAAAAAAATCATTGCTGTTATCTATTTCACCTTCACTGGCACATTGTGATAGAACATCGACTAGATCATACACATAATCCTTAATTTGATTTATTACATCAAGCCGTTGCATCTTTTGCAAAGCATTAAAAATTTTGTCCATTGTTGCTTCCGGAGATTGGACATAAGTCAGAAGAACATAGTATGTTGGATCCTGAAGACCCTTGAAGTCATAATCTATGCACTAAACAATAAAATAATATCAATTATTATAATATATACATATATACATAATTTGGCATGTATGTATTTATGTATATTTATTAGAATTGTCAAATTTCTGATAATCTTACATGTATTTGTTCCATTGTTAATCCCATGTGTGCTGCAAATTCTTGCCAACCATCGTAGATTTTTCCTGTCGCTGTGGAGCTCAGTAGCAAGCATAGTTTCTGCAGTGTAGCTTTACCAATATGCTCGAATAAATATGCAGCGTGAATGCGTGATGACACTTTTTGAATGTTCAAAATGATTGTATCTAAATTTGGTGGTCCTTGTACTTCGTTTCTTAGCTTCTCCAATTCTGGATCTATTTTTCTGAAATTATATTTCCTCATTGGCCATAATTCACAATGTATAAAATAATTGCAATATAATTTTCTCTCTTGAAATAATAAGGAAAAAATTAAGATAAAATTAATATCGAGAGTGTGTTTGTTGTTACCTTTTTGCAAACATTTTGTTAGGTCTTATTGAATTTTATTCATAAGATGAGCTTGTCATGAATAATTAAAAGGATTTTGTTTCATTTTTACTGATGATTTGTTTTGCGGATTGTAAAGACACATAAATGCATTATACTTGCATGATTGAAATATTTAAAACTATCAAAAATATATCACTTGTAATTGAAGGAATAAAATAAGTTTCCTTCACGTGACAAGCTGATTGCCATATGTTGTTTGTGAATGCTGGTCTCCCCACCACAACTTAGTACAAGGTGATGATGAATCATACTTAATGCTTGCCCGCCGATGATTTAAATCGCAAAGAAGCGATAGTTTTCTGCATTTATCTAACAAAAGTTGCTTATAATATTTCAACAAATTTCATTATTCAAATAATTTTTATTAATTAAGATATAAAAAAAATCAAGACATTATAAATAAGACATTAAAAAAAAAAATATTTAATATCTAGAATAAAATATTTCTATTATGAACAATTGAATATAATTTACATTTACAATATTAATAATGATAATGTAATTATTATTTGTTACAGATATTATAAAATTTTTAACGAGAAGCCTTTTGCAAGTCGTGCTCGAGCTGCCGAATATTTATCTTGGATGGAAAAGATGGAAAATTCTATAGAATGTAGCGACACGTGGTTCGATACTTCTGCGAAACGTTTGAGCGAATACTGGGAATGCGAAGGAAACTCCTTGCTGAATTGGAAAGAGCGTGGTTACAAAACGCTCTTTGATCTATTATTGGTAATAAAAGATACCTCAAAATAAAGTTTTTAATAATGTGTTCCATTTTCTTATAATAGAACTTATAAAAGTTTTAATGAAACAAAAAAATTTATTTTGCCAAAAATAAAATATTAATTTTTAAAATTAAATTACACAAAAAGGTAGAATTAATTCAAGAATAAAATAAACAAAAAAAATTGAGAAATTACAAATAATAAATAAAGCTTAAAATTTTATGATAATTAAGAATGAAATTAATATTTAAATAAATCTTTTTCGAGACATATTTTCTATTAATTATTTAATTATAAGTATATTCAATTTTTTTATCCCAGGAAAAGATTCCAAACGCAGAAGAATGCTTACCAGTCATGGACAAAATAGAGTTCGAAAAAGTTGTGACAACTATCAACTATAGTTCTGGCGAAGATGTTATAGTGACCACAAGAGACGGATGCGAGTATTTTGCATCACATGTTATATTCACTGGATCTCTGGGTGTTTTAAAAGAGAAACATTCTACGATGTTCGTGCCTTCTCTATCGCAGAAAAAACAATGCGCGATAGAGGTAAAATAAATAAAAATATCATTAACATAATATAAAATAAAATTATGTCTTAACGTGCATATTAATTAATATCATTCCTCATCACAGGGATTAAATATCGGAACAGCAAATAAGGTTTTCCTTGAATTTCCGCATAGATGGTGGACAGAGGATATCGCCAGTTTTAATATTATTTGGTCAGAAGAAGACAAAAAGGAATTCCTGAAAACTTATGGTCAAGTAAATAAATATTTAAACATAATTATATCTAACAACTTTAACGAACACTTATTAAAATAACTTTCAATATATTTTTTTGCTGTTACTGCATTAATGTATTAATCTTGTCAAATATTTATTTTAGAGTAACGAATGGCTTTGCGATGTGTTTTCGTTATTTACTGTAATTTACCAACCGAATATTTTATGCGCCTGGATTGTCGGGAAAAATGCGAGACACATGGAAACCTTATCGGACGTTGACGTGTTCGATGGATTGTATCTATTGTTAAAAAGATCACTTGGAAAACATTATGATGTTGTAAAGCCAACAAAAATGTTAAGGTAATTTTATAAAACTAACTTTATAGAAAATTTTGAAGAAAAATATTATTCAGATGCATATTAATATCTTTTTTCAACTTTTAGATCCAAATGGTACACTAATGAACATTTTCGTGGCTCATATACTTTTCAAAGCACAGTTTCCGAACAAATGGACGTAAGACCGAAAGATTTGGCCGAACCAATCTTGATGGATGGAAATAAACCTGTATGTACAAAAAAAACAAACATTTTAAACTATTAATATCTGAGATTATTTTATTTTTTATTTTTTTTTTATTTTATTTTTTTTTATTTTTTTTATTTTTTTCTGTTATATCTTCTTTATGTCTTTTTATCTTTTAATTTTTTATTTTGTCAATAACTTGATAATAATAACTCGAATTTTTTTATTCTTTGCTTAGCCTATGATTTCTGTCTTAAGCAACTAATAATAAAAGAAACTCTATCTTGACATTGACAAACCAATATAATTATCATATTAGGTAATCCTGTTCGCTGGAGAAGCTACACATGATCATTATTATTCTACCGTGCATGGTGCGGTGGAAACTGGTTTCCGCGAAGCAGATCGACTAATTACCTATGAAAGGTAAGATAATATTAATTACGAAGTGTAGTTTTTCTTTTCATGTCTCTCTTTATTATTGGAGCTCTTCTAACATTTTTTTGTTAATTTGATTAAATTTTTTTGTTTTGATAAGATTGAGTATAAAAGGAATTGATGTGTTCAGTAAAGTTTTATTTTCATTATTAATGTTTTTTATGATTTTCTATTGCATTATGCTATGTTATTTTACTTGTCAATATTTTAATTACATATACATTATTTTTAAAGTTAATAGAACAAACGTTATCTTGAATTTGTTGATCGGTTTAGTTTTAAATTTTGTACATATATTTTGCAATTATTTTTATATTGACTGCATGCTTTTTCTTAGGCGGTTAAATTCGCATCTTTAACTGCATCCTCTACTACTACATTCTCCTAACAAATGGATTGTGGAAAATTATAAATATATAATCAATAATGTTCGTAATAGACGAATATTTATAATAATACAAAACCAACATACTTAGAAAATGTAAACATTTGTATATAATAATATATAAAAAATTTTTAAATTGTAAATTGTGATAAAATTAATATAAGAGATATATGTTATTTTGTTATTGTATAAGAATATTTTTTATAATTATTTATTATTCGCGTTTATTATTTAATTATTATTTACGTTTATTATTATATACAGCACTGAGAATATTTCAAGTATAGATAATATATTTATATTAATTATGTATGTAGTAGAATGGTATTTGTATTTATATATATTTGTATATATAAATTAGAGAATTAAAATCATAGAAAAAAAGAGTAAACGATGGTTTACCTGAGATTTGACGAACTGCTTCGGATGACGTAGAATGCGCAATGATTTAGACCTGGTTAACAACTTCAATGAAGCGGTGCAAATAGATGCTAAAAAAACAGAGAGGACGAGAGTTGTTATAGTAGGTGCGGGGATTGCAGGATTGGCAGCGGCAAAGACTTTAGAGGATGCAAAGTTCACGGATTATCTTCTCCTCGAAGGTACGTCTGCACATTCATGTTAAAATTTTAAAATTTACTTTTAGAGAGATACAAATATATGATTAAATAAAAATATATAAGTTTAAACAGGGAGACAGAAATAATTCTGGGTATATTAAAAAATCAAAACAAAACAATTTAAATTTCTCAAATTATTTTATCATATTATTTCACAGCTCAAGATGTAGCTGGAGGAAGAATTCATTCTGTTCCATGGAATAACGATTGGATAGATTGCGGAGCGCAATTCTTGCACGGCGACAAGAGCAAATTAGCGCAATATTGTTTCGACAATAATTTACTGTCAAACATTCAAGGCACAGATGGCGAAGGTATCTTCTTGCGCGACGACGGAACGATAATGAGCGAGAACTTGATTCGCGAGATTGACGATCTTTTACGAACCGTATCTGATGATATTTGCGAATACCGATGGCCTTTAAAAAAATACGAGACTATCGGTTCAATCATGAGATGTAGGTTCGAAGAATATTTACGCGAAAGAAACGATCCTTTGACGCGGAAAAAGATGGAAGAAATATTCGATTGGAATGTACGGTTTCTTCTGGTAGATAACTGCTGCCATTCGTTGGACGATTTATCAGCGAGTCTGTGGGGCAAATTTAAGGTAAACTAATATTCGTTATAATCAATAAGTATTAATAATATATACAAGTGCTCTAAGAATTATTTTTATGTAGTATGTTGGTGGGCCGGAACATTTGCTCTTCAAGTCTGGCTACAGCTCTTTAACGCAACTTCTCATGAAGAATCTAAGTGAGGAAAAGATACGATTAGCCACTCCCGTGGAGACCATTAATTGGCGGGATTCTGTCGAGTCTCGGAAGGATTCTCTGGTCATCGTGACGACTTCCAAAGGAACGCAGATTATCGCCGACGCTGTTATAGTTACCTGTTCACTCGGCTATTTGAAAGAAAATTATCGAAATATGTTTCAGCCGCCATTACCAAATCGTCTGAGCGTAGCTATAGAGAATCTCGGTTTCGGAACGATTAACAAAATCTTTTTAGACTTTGGCGAACCTTGGTGGCAAGCCGACGTGAAAGGTTTCCAATTACTTTGGCATAGGGACAATTATCGAACTTTGCCAGAGTGGACCAAAGATATCACGGGATTCGATGTCCTGCCGACTAATCCGGCGACTCTCATAGTGTGGGTCGGCGGGCAAGGAGCGCGTATCATCGAGGATTTATCGGAGTGGACAATCGCACAGGATTGCACGAATTTGTTGATGTATTATTTACGATGTCATGATATACCGCCAGTGAGGAAATGCGTCAGAACGAAATGGTACGGAAATAAATATGTGAGAGGTGGCTATAGTCATATTACAAAGAGATGTGAGGAGGACGATGTTTCGCCTAGGACGTTAGCCGAACCTGTTTGGATAACAATATCGCAGAATAATACGAAGAAGGTAAAATAAGACACTTTCAAAATGCACAACTTCTTAAATCTTGAATTTGAAATTTTTTGTTTCCGGCATATCAAAATTTCATGCAATAGATTTTTTTAAGATTGACTGCTATTAAAACAATGCAATATTATGCAATCAAATTTAAAAAACTGAAATCTTTATAATATTAATTTATTAAAAGATTTTTTTTGCTATGACAGAATTTACCAGTCATACTGTTTGCCGGCGAAGCCACGCACGATGATTTCTACTCGACAACACACGGAGCTTATGAGACAGGAATCCATCAAGCCAAAATATTTTTGGAACATCACACGAATACAAATTAAAATATCTTATGTAAATATACGATATGTCAATATAATAAAACATTTTAATACCTATTACACTATTAATGCCTATTATTATTAGTGAAGTATTTTTTGTTTATTGCAAAAAGTTATTTAACAAGAGAAATTAATTTTGCTAATATTATGAATATTTGTTATAATTTCAAGTAATTTTATTATTATTAATTGTTATTCAAACATCAATTAATTTCAAATTTATTTTGTTTTCTTTTTCCTTATTCTATTTACAGCTTTTTTTTTACTTTTTCGGCGGTATTTATATATTGAAACTTTCGTTTTCTGCTTCACAAGTACGTCATTTCTATATCGGTGGATAATACCAGATTAATTTATCTTTTTCCTGTTGTTTGGTATCTTCTTATCTCGTCAATTTTTGCAGAATTGACTGGTTTATCCGCTTCGGCTGATTGCGTCAGAACTGAAGATTCCCAATAGATATATCGCATATTGATGAAAACGAATAGCGTCCGCCTGACACTTATTCTTGACAAACATTTCATTACCAATAAGAACCTTCTTTGGTTTTTTTTTTTTTTCTTATTTCGCCACATAAATGTTATGAGCCATAAACATAGATACTGCATTTTCAAAAGCAAATTCGATTAAATTAAATTACAATTCATAATCAATGATTATTAATCAACAATATAATATAAATATATTATAAAATATTATAGCATTGTGAAAATTAAAATTATAAAAACAATTATAAGTGATTATCTCTTTAAAATAATATGTGTATATATCTACATTAATTCTATTTTTTTATCATTAAACATATCATTAATATAATGAGCATAAAATTATCGTAATCACGTTATCATTTAAAGATAAATATAATGTATAATTAAATATCTAATATTTATATATATCATATTCTACATATATTTTCTTATATCATATAAAATTACAATTATATTAATTGTATACAAAGCTATCCATAATCATAATTATCAATTTTAACAGCTGTACAGAACTGTGTTAAAAAAGAATTTATGATCTATTATTATCAGCAGATTAATCATTATTTGTTTTATCTCTTTCAGTTGAATTTCCTATGTTTAAAATTGCAACATTGACGTCTTCGATGGATCGCAACAAAGAGTTGCGCGACCTAAGTACTGTTAGAAATCCTCTCCATCCTGATCTTTTACACACTCTTCTCTTTCTCGCCTCTTCCTGTTTTTTCGTCTTTCTTTTATCGTCTCTTCTTCGCACTCTATTCTCCGTAAAATTAGTAGGGAGAGAACCGCGTGCGGATTCCACCGCGTAATCGTCGTCATCGCTGTTTATCTCCGTCGAATGTCTTGACATTGAACATTCGATATCCTCGCACGTCTCTCTTTGACGATGGATCTTCGCTTCGGAATATTTGTTGTAATCTTTCTAATTGTAGCCTTCATCTGGCAGCCCACTGACGGCAAAAATTCAGGTAGATTATCATTAATAAGTTATTACCGCCAGAAGCAATTATAGATTATTTTGAATATCATTGTTGTTTGTTATTGTGGATATTATGAATTTTGAAGAGAGTGCTAGATATATATTTATGGATGATATAATATCTACATCTTGTTGATTTGAAAGTTTATAAATCCACTCTATACATTCACAAATTTTTCTATTCTAGTATTCATGTATTGAGAGATTTTAAAATTCTAAAAATTTATGTCGCAAAATATTATTAAGAAACTATGTGTATGATATATATTTGTAGAAATATTCAAATATACAATTTGCTTTTCATATTTTTTAGGTAATCGTGGTTCTTCAAAAAAGAAAAAAAATTCAACCAAGATTCAACTTAGTGAAGGCATTGCAACCAATCCTTTCCTTCAACAATCAATAACTCTTCCAAATGTTGAAACCAATCCTTTTCTTTCGTTTTATGGCAACAAAAGTGTAGAGCCAAATATATTTCTGCCACAAGAAAGTAATTTTTCCAGCAGTGCAATCTGGATTAACAATAACAATCCCTTCTTGAACTTTGGCACCAATACAAGGGTTGATATAGGATCTTCTGTTACATCAGAATCAGTTACACAAACACTTTATAAGCCACTGCCATCTAAGCCAGTAATTAATACACCATCAATATCTTATACACCAGCACCTGTTAATAACTCTTTTACAACACCTCTTACACATAATCCTCCTATTAAAATTGAACCTCCATCCTCAGGCACACCATCATTGCCGGATATACCTACCAAGATTGGCCCGACAAAGATGAAATCAGAACTTAGTAAGTAAAATATAATTACACAAAAATTTGAAAATGTAACAGACCATGTTTGAGACCAAACATTTAAAAATTCAGAGAAAGACCTGGAACATTTCAAAAACTTTTACATATTTAATAAATTATAATAATGTATATATAAAACAAATTTCAGAATGCGACGAATACGTGAGAGAACTCGTAGGCACAACTGAGATAACGTCGCTAGTCGGCACATCACCCGACGTAATCAAGGTGGATAATGTTTGTCGGGATGCAAATCGCCTGGTCATCGGCGGTACTGAGGCCAGGCCTGGTGAGTTCCCGCATATGGTCGCTTTGGGTAGACGCAACTCCGACGAGACGTTCACTCTGATATGTGGCGCGACGCTGATTTCACATACTTGGGTACTTTCTGCTGCGCATTGCACTTATGGGCCAAAGTATACACTTCTATTATTTTTCTTTCACTTCCTAAACTATTTAAGAATTTTTAGAAAAGCTTTGATTTTTTTTTATCCAGTAGCCATCCCATTAATGACTGCAATGATAAATTAGGTAAAGATTTAGACTAAAGTTCTCTAAAGTTATCTAAAGTAAATTTAAAGTCTAAAGGTATCCCTCAAGATTAATTCACAATAAATTAGCTTCACGAGATTATAGCACTTTAGAAATATAAAGAGAATTTTATCTTATTTTATTTAAATTGAAAAACTAAGAATCATGAGGATGATCTTGCTAAGTTATTTGTGGAACGACTACAACAAAGTTAATTCTTATTGAAGATTTGCCTTCTTGCAGTGGCAGTCCGACTGACGCACGAATAGGTTTTCATAGATTGACAGACCAGCAATCTGGTGTTACGATTGCCATTAAGACCATGATACGACATCCGGATTACAATCCACCCGCAATGTATGCGGACATAGCTCTAGTGCAACTCATGAATGCCGTTACGTTTAGCACATCGATACGACCTGCGTGTCTTTATGTACAGTACGATAACGCACCTATGAATGCTTGGATTAGCGGTTGGGGTGTTACCGAATTCGGTAAATAATTTAGTGATTCTTTCAAGATTTAAAAAACACGAAGTTTCAGGATCATAAAATTTTTAAAGAAAAAATATCATATGGAATTCGAAAACTTAAAGATCTAAAAGACTTTTTATATTTATTAAGAACCAGAAATTTTATTTCTATGGTTTGAAAATTCTAATAAGTAATATGGAATATCAATGTAATGACAAAGTTTAATGACGTTCTTTTAGCTGGAGAGCAGACTGACCGATTGCAGAAGGCTCAGCTGGATCTGATAGACAATTTAGCGTGCACAATACGGCACAACAGTTCCAACGAAGTTCCGTATGGCGTCACACCGAGCATGGTCTGCGCCGGTGATCCTCGTGGCGGTTGGACCAAGGATTCTTGTCAGGGCGATTCCGGAGGTCCTCTACAAATTATCCATCCTAAAAATTTGTGCTTCTTTCAAGTGATCGGTATTACTAGTTTCGGTCAGGGCTGCGCGATCGTCGACACACCTGGTGTTTACACTAGAGTATCTCATTATATATCCTATATTGAGAATATCGTCTGGCCATAATAATTATGATCTATTACGCGAAAGATATAAAAAAACATTGTTTATTAAATTGTACTTGTTCAAAAATCAAGTCTCACAATTAATCAATTAAAATTGACTAATCAGTCAAATTAATCTAAAACTAAGGAATTTATAACATTTACAATTTTTTCCTTTCTCGACATTTTATGATATAATATCTATTCATCGTATATAAAAATAATTTTAAAATTTCAGAGAAGTCACATGCAGTCATTTCATATGCTGCTTATATTTCAATTATTACCTATTAAGAGAGAATTATCGAAGGTTGTGAAAGGCTAATTGTATATATGTTATAATTCTATTAATTATAATAATGCAATAAAACAGTTTGCAGTTTGGACTAGAATATTGGAACGTATATAAGAACGGAAAAGTCACGAGAAGGTATGAATTGTAAAATGCGAGACTGATGAACTTGACTTTCTGAATCTTAGAAATTAAGAGATCTTGCTATCATGAATGGTTTGCCATGTGAGCCCATCACCATATGGGCCATGGCTTGATGGGAACAGAACATGCCACCAGCTTCTGCAACAACACATAAATGAAATATATTTCAAGAATAATATTCTCTATGTTTGACAGTGAAAAATAATAACATGAAAATAACATTCGATATATTTGATGAAAAATATTTGTATGCTGAATAAAATTTGCAACAAAACTAATTTCCAATTTCCTTTATAAAAATTTTATTTTATATATAATTTACTGTTATGATATAGAAATAAAATTATTTTACAAATATACTCATTTTGTGTTCACACACATTTAACACTGCAATATATATTTTAGTAAAACTTTGAAACCTGTTTTTTATTCCCAAGAACAATTTCCAGTTCTCCCTTGGTCCGAAGTCGTAGGGATTTTGATAGAATTTGCCCTCAGCCCAGTACTTTTGTGATTCCGTGCTGTTGATACGCGCTTCGATGCTCGTCTCTCCTCGGGTAATTAGACCCGCGTGCCACCAAGCCAAGGCACCCAATGCTGTGAACGTGGCAACGGAGATCAAACCAGCGAAAATTATTAATCTTCGTTGCCATTCCTTGGCCTCGGTTTCTGCTGCTTGTCTCGCTATTTCTGCCAGTTCCTCCTCGCTTAAATGATCTAGCGATTCCGTCTGCATCAATTAAGTGTAACGTTATATTTTTCAAAAATGATAGATAAAAATATATTTATCGATCAACTAACGTACCACAGGAATTATTTCCGAATTATTGAGACGCACCGGATGGCCATCCAATTCCGGTTCCTGCTCAGGAAAGAATTCCTCGTATGCGAGTCGCACTCCAAATATCATGATAAATGTAACACCGATCACAGTGTAAACCATATACAAGAAAAAGTGTCGGTGATTATAGTGGCCAACACAATTGTTTAACCATGCTGCATGCTGATTAAGGAAGATCTATCATAAAACTACAGAACACCTGGATAAATTTTCATTGACAATAATTAATCTATGAGAAATAATTAATTAATGAGAAATACATAATCAAAATATTCAAATTGATTTGTAAAATATGTAAGGATACGACAATGGTGATCCATCTTGAGGATACATTTGTTGCAGACAGAACAGTGATGTGTTCTGGGTGGCTTTGGCTTGATACATTTTTTGCAGATACTCACAGCCTCTGGAATAAGACCACCCTGAGGCGGATAACCCGCTGGCACGACCACACCCATGTAATAATGGAAACAGACATTAACCAGCAGCCAGTTTCCAACCAATAGCAGAATTATCGTCATCAAAGGACTTCGATCCCACCACCAGGGTAAACCCAAGTAATACGCAATATATACGATACTGGCAGTTAACAGGCTTACCATTACCACAAATACCTGTAAACTGCAATGCTTAGTAAATACATTGTGGATATAATGAGGTTTGTATTAAATTTAATTATGTATATTCAAGGCATTCTGTGGTTAATTCATATAAAGTGATAAACTCTGTGTGATTACAATATTATAATATATTAAACTTTATATGCAAAAAAATATATTATTATAATTTTTAAATATATACTATAACTTGTATAACTTCTGAATATAAATATATTAAATATATTATATATTGATATTTTATAATATATAAAATATAAAAATAAATATTAATTATAATCTTACCGGACCCAAACAGGCAGTGAAGTTCTCAACAAACCAGAACATAGGTTCCATAAGTATGTCACAAGCGTAACTCCAGTTTAAGAAATCATTGTAGAATAAAGATTTGAAGATAATTTGCAAACGCCACCATTTTTGCTTCAAACTGATCCTACAAGTAAAAATTAAATCAGATCAGAAATTTATTAAGAGGTCCATGGTAAAATTATATGAAAAAGCAACTAAATTTAAATTATTTTTAATACAATTTTTAAAAAACTTACGTAATTAAAAAATAAAAAATTGAATAAAATTAGATCCATAAAAAAATAATTTTAATAAATGAAAGACATAAGATTTTCAAATAAAAAACAAATACACAAATTTATTGATTTACTTAAAAACATTTGGCGTCTTCGTCAAGGACCATTGTATCTTTGCCATTTTCGCTTCTCCCCTCGAGTCCACTCAAATATACTCATAATTTTAACATATTAAAATTATATTTCACAAACGTTGAACACACACACAATCATTCCTCACTACACTAAAGTTGCCCGAGCCTTGCGCATTTTGTTATATTTGATAAGATGCAGATTGATAACATATAGCATTTTCGAATACAGCAGGTTTAATCGCTCTGAAAGCGATTAATGACGTCATTGCATCGTCCTTGCCAATAAAAAATTTGAATATATATAGTAAAATATAGTGATTAATAGATCCGAGTTGGATTAACCCGTTGAAAATGCTATTAGGATGCGAACCAATCGCGAGCGTTCTTCAATACTATTCTGACCAATCACAGCCATTTCATTCTTCAAGAGACAGGCTATAATTGGTCGGTGTAATACTTAGTACATATATAAAGTGTATGGTGTAAACTGGACCATCGAGAGGGACGACGTTCTCTTCAACGGCAAGAAACGTTGTTGAAGAGTCGCGACGCAGAACGCGTCCGGAGAAGTTGTTGCGAATTATTGTGGTAAAATGGCTACGTCCGATTCCAAAGCACCTTTGCGGACAGTGAAACGCGTACAATTTGGCATCCTTTCGCCGGATGAGATAGTAAGTGAATTGTACGCGTCACATGGCACTCGTAGAAATGTGGAATTTTTACGAGGAACGCATTTATCGCGACGATCAAAATTTCCCTTCCATGCAACTTTATGCAATGCCAGTACATTATATGCATGATTATCAATTTTTGCAAGATCAAAGCATAAAAACGAAGCTAATATTAATGTATCTGCATATTATATATTGTTTTTGGAATATTAAAGTAAAACCATATTGTTAAAAGATATAATAAAGAAAATTGTAAAATTTTTGGAAAAATAGGGCAAGAGAAGCATATGTAAATATTGAAAATATGTTGATTTATGCAATATCTTATCGTTAGATTTATTCTATTGTTAGTCTTGCAACAGATTAACGATTGAAATCTTTAAGATACTTATATATTTTATGTGGAATTTTCTTAAATTATTCCCATGCTCTATTGTCGTGTAAACGTTTAATTTGTAATATAAGTATATTTTTAAGGTGATTTAGTTTGACAAAGCGATTTTATTTCATATGTAGTTTACATTGTAATAAAATGAAAGAATACACATGTTAGATGCGAAAGAATTAAATTTATCATTCGTTTATATTATAGAATTGTTAGAATTGTTAAGCTGAATTCATTTTTTAAGAAATTATCAATATTTAAGCATCTCTTATGTAGTTATTAGAAACAAAAACATTGAGATAACTCAACTCATATTATATGTTTAAGGCAAATTTAAATATTTTTAGCTTGAATTTAAATTCTATAAATATCATTAAAAGATTGTTTTTGTATTGTGCAGCGTCGTATGTCAGTCACAGATGGCGGCATACGATTTCCAGAAACTATGGAAGGTGGCCGCCCTAAACTGGGCGGTCTCATGGATCCTAGACAAGGGGTCATTGACAGAAATTCTAGATGTCAAACATGCGCCGGCAATATGACAGAGTGCCCTGGCCATTTTGGTCATATAGATCTAGCTAAACCAGTATTTCATGTGGGATTTATTACAAAAACTATAAAAATATTAAGATGTGTGTGTTTCTACTGCTCCAAACTGCTTGTCAGCCCAGTAAGTGATTACTATAGAATATCTTTATATGAATAATATGTTAATTTTATAAAATCTAGAAATTTATATTTCAATTTTTTAAAATTGGTTCTTTTCCTTTCTACTATAATATAATTCATAATTTATTAATTATTTTCTATTAAATATTTTATCTTATAATAAATGATATTTCACAAAAAAAAAAGTTGATGAATAAATTATTGAATCTTGTGGATGATATAAAAAAGAATATATCTCTATTTTTTTTATTAATGCTATTTTTCTCTCGATTTGCAGCATAATCCAAAGATCAAAGAAATTGTCATGAAGACAAAGGGACAGCCACGGAAGCGACTTGCATTTGTTTATGATTTATGCAAAAGCAAGAGCATCTGCGAAGGCGGAGATGAAATGGACATTAACAAAGAGAACACGGAAACTCAGCCGCAAGCAGATAGAAAACCTGGTCACGGTGGTTGTGGCAGATATCAGCCTAATCTCAGACGATCCGGTTTAGATGTCACCGCGGAGTGGAAACACGTAAATGAAGACTCGCAAGAAAAAAAGATAGTACTGTCGGCTGAGAGAGCGTGGGAAATTCTGAAACATATTAAAGATGAAGAATCTTTTATTCTGGGTATGGACCCGAAATTTGCTCGACCAGATTGGATGATAGTTACGGTACTACCGGTGCCACCTTTATCTGTTAGACCTGCAGTCATTATGTACGGCTCCGCTAAGAATCAGGACGACTTGACACACAAACTGGCGGACATTATCAAATCGAATAATGAACTGCTACGAAACGAACAGTCAGGCGCAGCGGCACATGTGATTCTTGAGAATATAAAGATGTTACAATTTCACGTGGCAACACTCGTTGACAACGATATGCCTGGTATGCCTCGAGCGATGCAAAAATCGGGCAAACCGCTCAAAGCGATAAAAGCTCGTCTGAAAGGAAAAGAGGGTAGAATTCGAGGAAATCTGATGGGCAAGCGTGTAGACTTTTCCGCCCGTACTGTTATCACGCCTGATCCCAACTTGCGCATCGATCAAGTTGGTGTGCCGCGCAGCATAGCGCAGAACTTGACATTCCCCGAGATTGTGACACCATTTAACATCGATAAGATGCAAGTGTTAGTTAGGCGCGGCAATTCGCAATATCCCGGCGCGAAGTACATAGTTCGCGACAATGGTGAAAGAATCGATTTGCGTTTTCATCCTAAATCTTCGGATCTGCACCTACAATGCGGCTATCGTGTGGAACGACACATTCACGATGGTGATCTCGTCATCTTCAATCGTCAGCCAACTCTACACAAAATGTCAATGATGGGTCACCGTGTCAAAGTATTACCATGGAGTACATTCCGCATGAATCTTAGTTGTACGTCTCCCTACAATGCCGATTTTGACGGAGACGAAATGAATTTGCATGCACCACAATCGATGGAGACTCGCGCAGAAGTTGAAAATATTCATATAACGCCGCGGCAAATTATTACACCGCAAGCAAACAAGCCAGTTATGGGTATCGTGCAGGATACTTTGACGGCCGTAAGAAAGATGACGAAGCGCGACGTGTTCATTGAGAAGGAACAGATGATGAATCTGCTCATGTTCTTGCCCAGCTGGGACGGCAAGATGCCGCAACCGTGTATTCTGAAACCGAAACCACTATGGACTGGCAAGCAATTGTTTTCCCTCATTATTCCGGGAAACGTAAACATGATACGAACACACAGCACACATCCCGATGAAGAAGATGATGGTCCATACAAATGGATCTCACCAGGTGACACAAAGGTAATGGTGGAGCACGGAGAACTGGTGATGGGTATTCTCTGTAAAAAAACCTTGGGTACGTCTGCCGGCTCTTTGCTTCACATCTGCATGTTAGAGCTGGGCCATGACGTATGTGGGCGCTTCTATGGCAACATTCAGACCGTCATCAATAACTGGTTGTTACTAGAGGGTCATTCGATCGGTATTGGCGACACGATCGCCGATCCACAGACATATTTGGAGATTCAGAAAGCGATCAAGAAGGCTAAAGAAGACGTGATAGAGGTAATTCAGAAGGCACACAATATGGAATTGGAACCGACACCTGGCAACACGTTGCGTCAGACTTTTGAAAATCAAGTGAACAGAATTTTAAATGACGCTCGAGACAAGACTGGAGGTTCCGCCAAGAAATCTCTGACTGAATATAACAACTTAAAGGCTATGGTAGTATCTGGCTCAAAGGGTTCCAACATCAATATTTCTCAGGTAATTGCTTGTGTGGGTCAACAGAACGTTGAGGGTAAACGAATACCCTTTGGTTTTCGCAAGCGAACGCTTCCGCATTTCATCAAAGACGACTACGGTCCCGAGTCCCGCGGCTTTGTCGAGAACTCGTACCTCGCCGGTCTCACGCCGTCGGAATTTTACTTCCACGCTATGGGCGGTCGTGAGGGTCTTATCGATACCGCCGTGAAAACGGCCGAGACCGGTTACATTCAACGTCGTTTGATAAAGGCTATGGAGTCAGTAATGGTGCATTACGATGGTACCGTGCGCAATTCGGTTGGTCAATTGATCCAGTTGCGTTACGGAGAGGACGGTCTCTGCGGCGAGACTGTCGAGTTCCAAAATCTGCCTACCATCAAAATGAGCAACAAAGCTTTTGAGAAGAAATTCAAATTTGATCCGACAAACGAGCGATACCTTCGACGTATATTCAATGAGGACATTGTACGAGAGATGATGGGCTCCGGCGAAGTAATTTCCGAACTAGAAAGAGAGTGGGAGCAGCTGAACAAAGATCGGACTGTACTACGGGAGATTTTCCCAAGTGGTGAATCCAAAGTTGTGTTGCCTTGCAATCTACAGAGGATGATTTGGAACGTGCAAAAAATATTCCACATCAATAAGCGAGCGCCGAGCGATCTTAGTCCCATGAGAGTGATTCAAGGCGTAAAAGATCTTCTAGATAAGTGTATCATAGTCGCAGGGGACGACAGACTTAGCAAACAGGCAAACGAGAACGCGACATTGCTATTTCAATGTTTGGTAAGATCAACTCTATGTACGAAATGTGTTTCCGAGGAATTCAGGCTATCCAGTGAAGCCTTTGAATGGTTGATTGGAGAAATCGAAACTAGATTCCAACAGGCTCAGGTATCACCGGGTGAAATGGTGGGTGCATTAGCGGCGCAGTCTCTTGGCGAACCCGCTACTCAGATGACCCTGAATACTTTCCACTTTGCTGGTGTATCATCAAAGAACGTCACCCTTGGTGTGCCGAGGTTGAAGGAGATCATCAACATCAGTAAAAAACCGAAAGCTCCGTCGCTCACGGTGTTCTTGACGGGCGCGGCTGCGCGAGATGCTGAGAAGGCGAAAAACGTGCTTTGTCGATTGGAGCACACGACACTGAAAAAAGTAACAGCCAATACAGCGATATATTACGATCCGGATCCGCAAAACACAGTGATCGCGGAGGATCAGGAATTTGTCAATGTGTACTATGAAATGCCCGACTTCGATCCTACCAAAATATCGCCGTGGTTGCTACGTATTGAGTTGGATAGGAAGCGAATGACTGATAAGAAACTGACGATGGAACAGATTGCGGAGAAGATCAATGCCGGCTTCGGCGACGATTTGAATTGCATTTTTAACGACGACAATGCCGAGAAGCTGGTGCTGCGGATTCGAATAATGAACAGTGACGACAATAAGTTCCAGGATACGGAAGAAGAGACTGTGGATAAAATGGAGGACGATATGTTCCTACGTTGCATCGAGGCTAACATGCTTAGCGACATGACTCTACAGGTATATTATAATCAAATTAATGATACGCTAAATATTATAGCTTTATTAAATATTATTTATTTATTTAACTTTTTTTTTAAATCGTCATTTATTTAATTAGAAAGCACGAAGTATTTTCATCACGGTATTTAATATTTCAGGGTATCGAAGCTATTGGCAAGGTTTATATGCATTTACCACAAACGGACTCTAAAAAACGCATCGTTATTACGGAAACGGGTGAATTTAAGGCCATTGCAGAATGGCTCTTGGAAACCGACGGAACGAGTTTAATGAAAGTATTGAGCGAAAGAGACGTAGATCCGGTACGAACATTCAGTAACGATATCTGCGAGATATTCCAAGTTTTGGGTATCGAGGCTGTGCGAAAGTCGGTAGAAAAGGAGATGAATGCAGTACTGCAGTTCTATGGTCTTTATGTCAACTATCGGCATCTTGCTTTACTTTGCGACGTCATGACGGCAAAGGGTCATCTTATGGCGATAACACGTCACGGAATCAATAGGCAGGATACCGGCGCTCTCATGAGGTCAGTAAACGCAATTCATGTTTCGAAATCATTGAAAAATTATTATGCGCAAAATATTTTCTCTTTAATGATAGGAGAAAGATTATAAGATAATAAGAAAATAATTAAATAATTGCTTCTCAGATGTTCTTTCGAAGAAACGGTTGATGTGTTACTGGACGCTGCATCTCACGCGGAAGTAGATCCAATGCGAGGAGTATCCGAAAACATTATAATGGGACAACTTCCACGCATTGGAACAGGTAATTACATGAAATTATTATTGTACAAAGTGAGTGCAATTTTTAACGTTAATTTATATTTATCAGACTTTTTTGCACGCGAAAAATGTGGCAAAGTTCAAATGATAAGAGAAACATTAGGACATAAAAAAATATATTTTGCTTTTATTTGTAATGTTAATTCAAGATAATGCTGGAATTGATGATTATTTATTATATTTTTTATATAACATACGATATTTTGATATTTATCGTGGTTTTTGTGTTTTATTAGGATGTTTTGATTTATTACTTGATGCTGAGAAATGCAAATCCGGCATCGAAATTCCTATGGCGGTTGGCGCAGGTATGGGAACGGCGGGAATGTTCTTCGGCAGCGTAACTGGTATGTCCAATAGTATGAGTCCTCAGATGACTCCTTGGATGGGAGCTACTCCTGGTTATGGTGCATCAAGCATGTCTCCAGGTAAGTCTCGACAACAAAAATTTCTCCAACTTATATAAAGACATATCTTTCAGTACAGAAAAATATTAAGGAAAATAAATAGAAAAATAAATATGCGCTAGGATTATGGAAAAATAAAGATAAATGAATATTTTGATTTATTTATTTGTAATATATCACGTCTTTGTTTTCATGAAAAACTAATGCTTATTGTTAATATCAGCTTTATTTATGAACAATCAAAAGTTACTAATTTCAATACAAAAAAAAATGCAATTAGAATTGTGATATAATTGAAATTATGTATTTTTCAAATATACATATATGGAAGACAAGGATTTATTGATATCATAACTTTTACGAAATATGTATATATGAATAATATATCTTTTTTTTTTTATAGCCTTGAGTAGTAGTATGACGCCAGGAGGTGCGTGCTTCTCACCGTCGGGCGCATCGGATGCATCCGGATTGTCGCCCGCGTATTCTGCTTATTCACCGCAACCAGGAAGTCCTGGTAGTCCGGGACCGAGCATGAGTCCATTCCCGATGTCACCGGCGGGCGCGGCCTCGCCCAGTTACTCTCCCACGTCGCCAGCATATCTGCCTACGTCTCCTAGTATGACACCATCGAGCCCGAACTATTCGCCTACTAGCCCGACATACTCGCCGACCAGTCCGAACTATTCGCCGACGTCACCAAGTTATTCACCGACGAGTCCGAGCTATTCACCGACATCGCCAAGTTATTCACCGACAAGCCCAAGTTACTCGCCTACTTCACCAAGTTATTCGCCAACAAGTCCGAGTTATTCGCCTACATCACCGAGCTATTCACCAACGAGCCCGAGTTATTCACCAACATCGCCAAGCTATTCACCAACATCGCCAAGTTATTCGCCCACGAGCCCGAGCTATTCACCTACAAGTCCAAGCTATTCGCCCACGAGTCCAAGTTACTCGCCTACAAGTCCAAGCTACTCGCCTACGAGTCCGAGTTACTCACCGACTTCGCCGAGTTATTCACCTAGCTCACCTAATTACACACCTGCCTCGCCTTCATATTCACCCACCTCACCTAGTTATTCACCGAGCTCGCCGCAATACTCGCCCGCGAGTCCAAGCTATTCACCCAGCAGTCCCAAGTATTCCCCAACGAGTCCGAGTTACTCGCCTACCTCCCCGTCATTCGCCGGAACATCGCCGCAGTATACGCCAGCAAGCCCCACGTATTCACCGACCAGTCCGACGTATTCGCCCACAAGTCCGTCATATTCGCCGAGTTCACCGCAACATACCGCATCCGGCAGTACCCGATATTCGCCTAGCAGTCCAAACTATTCACCTACCAGTCCGACGTATTCACCCACGAGTCCGCAGTATTCACCGTCAAGCACCAAGTATTCACCTACAAGTCCCACTTACACGCCCACCAGTCCAAGTTATTCGCCGACAAGTCCAACATATTCGCCACCGGTACCAGGATACTCGCCTACGAGTCCCACATACTCGCCAGCATCACCCGCTTACGAAACAGATGAATAATGCTAATTATTGTATTGTATTAATCGTTAATTATAAAAATAAAATAATTATAGAAAAAATATCTATTGATAAAAAGATATATATAACCGATAATTTTTTGCTTGTTGATTATTATATGTGCAGAAGTTATGTATAATTGCACCACTCTTATTAGAAAAATTAAGATATAAGAAAAAATGTGAATTATACATTAAGAGCTTTAGTCTTTTTCTAGTGTTGTAGAATTATTAATAATAATTAATAATCCGTTACATATAAGCAAACGCTTTTAAGGGACCAGAGATTTTTGTAAACCAGTAACTGATAAATCAACGAGATAATGAATGGAGGCTACATTGATGGAAAAAAAAAAAAAAACCCAAGAAATCAAAGATATTATTTATACGTTTGTCATTATGTGTATTTTCATAGAAATACAATCAACTTTTACGATAAGCAAGCTGCGTGATATTGTACATTCAATCGCATATTATTTATATCTAATTATATCTGTTCTTGATGTTAGTATGTCCAACAGATATCAAAATTCACAATTTCATTCAAAAAAGGCGCGCACATAGTAAACATCTGTCAATTAAAAATATATTCTTATCAATTACAATTGTATTATGTATATTAATGTTTTTATTTCACCATGTAATGATTGATAAAGCTGATAATGTTGTGATTGCAGAATATCAGTATAATTTTTTAATTTCAAAATGTTCTAGTAAATAAATCCAAAGATATGTAAAACAAAATTAATATGATTATTGTAACTTGACAATATCCTAGCGCCTTTATTAGATTGTATTGGCATATTATAATTTAAAAAATTAATAAGTATTATTAAATAATTTATATTGTTTACCTTGTCGCGTATAATAATCACAAATGTATATAAATCTGTATGAATATTTACCGTGCTCGATTATTCTTCTTCAAATGTACATGGAAAATATATCTTTTTATATTCTTAACTTTGCGACAAAAAATATTTTTTATTTATATCTAAAAACATCGTTCAGTTTTTTTCAGATTTTTTCTTTTCACAAAATATTTCATAATATTTCATTTTATATTTGTATATTTTTGATATAATTTTTACAAAATTTTATATTATATTAATAATTGACTTTTACAATAAAAACTTGTAACGTCAATATATATATTGATCGATATTGACAGATGTTGATTAAGGCGCTCGCAAAGCGTTGTATTTTAAATGAACACGCTATCATTTACTTTGCGACAGCCTGCTCAACGTGAAAATTGCATAATATTACCAAGTTTTTCTCGCGGTCTTGCAGTTTACTCCCGGTGGTAAACTAATCCGTACTCTATAATAAATCCTGCACTTTCTATGCAGCAAAAAAATTGCGCTGAAATGTTCATTGAAAAAGATAATTACAAAATATTTTGCGAGAAAAGAAGAAACGAGTAATTCTATTTAGAAATCAAAGATATTTATCATAAATTTAGTTAGATATAAAAAAATATAGAGAAGAATTATGAACGATAAATATTATATGGATTGTATATATACGTTTGCAATGTAATTATATAAGAGTTAATTAAAAAAAAATCGGATAATTATTAATTTCTATGCTAGTAAAATTGTATAAAAGGCGCCTGTACAATTTTTTTTATTAATATCCTCTAATTAAACACATTAATGAATCGCTACGATTTTTATATGCAGAAAAAGGGACATTGTAAAATTTTAACAGTATATTAATAAAAAATATATGTATATTATGTCGCATTAGAACTGTACAGAATTCTGGTATTCATTGTCGTCAGTTTATAAATTTATGACTATTCTCCTGAGAAAATCGATTATGTATATTTATTTACACTATGAAAAAATACACTTATTTCAAGTATATAATACTTTTATAAGTTACATAAGTGAAATAAATATACATAAATGAATTAAACTTAATATTAATATTACACTGTAAAAAAAAATATAATTTTGTTTATCTTGTATATTACTAAGTAGAATAAAAATTAAAGATATATTGATCATAAAACAAAAGAAGTTTTTGTACTACGGTAAATGTTTTCGTTTTCATAAAACATATTTTTTATATATATCTTATTACGATGTCTGTAACACTGGACGCGGTCGTGTTCGCACAAATCGCTTTTCAGAATGGATTTGCTTGTGAAATTGTGGATCATCAAATAGAAGTTCCCTCTTCTGTGGTTCAGATTTGTCTGCTGTGTTTAATTATTAAGGAAAATAATGTATATATTAAATGTACAAGTAGGATATAACTGTTGAAAAAAAAAATAAATTCTTTGCATATTGAATATAATGTGAAAAGGATATTTGTGAAGTAATTTGAACATTCCTGTACCTACTGGAATTGGAATACCCATTATTATCGATTCCGATACACCACATATAATATCTTTCTGTCCATAATATGCTGAATCGAATAGATGATCCGATGTTTTTTCAAACTGCAATAGACAATTCGTTTACAATAGATATTTCCATAAATTCTTTGAAAATTCGATTTAGATTATAGAATCAAAGAAAAGGCAATAAAAAAAACTGAATTAAAAAATTATTGTATCAAAAAAGGTATACAAATATATTATAAAATAATGAAAAGTGAAAAATTTTACCGATGCCAAGTTTAAAACTGATTCTTTCATCTTGGCTAAACCTTGCCTCGTAATACCAAGCACTTCTCCTCTACTTGTCATTAAATCTGCCAAAAGCATTAGATGTCGACGATCAATACTGATTCCGTGATTTTCCATTACCGATTTGATTTCTGACATGATAGTTGTTCTTGCTGCTTCTATTCCAAGTGTTTTGAAAACCTAAAACAAGGTCATATATATATATATATATATATTTTTTTTTTTTTTTTTTTTTTCTGAAATTTAACTTCTCTTACCTCTATTGTATTATTCGACGTCGTCTTTTTACCGAGGACTCCATATGTTGCCATAACTTCTCTAAAATTATCCCCTTCAACTAATAATTTCCATCTTGTTGTCCCACCAGATGTGTCATCATGCACAACTACCCTAGAAACTGATGGCATACCCTAGTGCACAGTAAATAGACATTTTAAATATGTAAAATGTAGAGAGGTTCCTAGAAATATCTAAGTATTGTACTGTATAAATATCCAAATATGCTTAACACGATTCATATTAATCTAAATATCTTCTTATCTATATTTACTTAATCTAAATTATAAATCTTAAATATTTTTCGAATTTATACAATTTTATAGTAAAATATAATGAAGATTATATCACTACATTTTATTATAATATATGTCTATATATATATATATAGTATCCATTAATATATAATCACATACACACATTCATTTTTTTTACCTTCACTACGACTTTCGGAAGCGCCACCATCAGTCGACGAAACGGAAAATTGGAATTCTCCTTTTGCTTAGTTGGATGAATAACAATAACTGAATCGCTTATTGCATGCACGTTCTTTGGAGTTAGCTTCAATTTTGACGTGCAGAGTCTAGAATCATAAATTATCTCTCATAACTCGGTCATCACCCGATATTAGTATGGAAGATTATTTTTGTACCCAAAGATTGCACTATTTTAATTTAATTAAATTTTCAAATACTTACATATTACATATAGAATTAACATTCACTTCCAATTTCAATAATTTTATCTTGTCCATATTTAATTTTATCATAAGAAAATAATCCATTTGTGTATATACTTGCTCGATATATTCAGTTATATCTTTTAGAGTAGTTTTTTGAATTCTCGCTTTCACTCGCTCGGCACCTTCAAGATCTGTACCATCAACCTGCAAAAAAAGATTAAAATTAAATTAAGATTAAAATATATATTTTGTATAGAACAAACTTGTATGCCCTCAAAATAATAGCATTTACCAATGTTGCTATTATAATAGGAGTACTGATCTTTGGACTCGCATTGATAATCTCCTTAATACGTGGCACACCTTGCGTGATATTCATAGATGCTACACCGGCAAAATGGAATGTCTTAAGAGTCATCTGAGTTCCCGGCTCGCCAATACTTTGCGCGGCAAGTGCGCCCACAGCTGTGCCGGGTTCTATCACGGCTCTCATGTACCTCTCCTTGCATGTGTGAATAAATTCCACTAATTGCGAAACAGTAAAACGTTCGAGCTGCAGAATCACCGGCAATTCCGACTTCATGTTCTTTCGATAACGCTCTATTTTTTCCGCCACCGTTTGCATAAATGCACTGCAAAAAAAAAAAAAAAAGATCGTAATGTTCAATTTGTTAGATCAATATTCTAAATTTACATGATTTATATTATATACTCATCATTGCACTTACGTCAGTTCCGCTTTGAATTCCTTACTAAAACATTTGTACTCTTCAGCAGATAGCATGTCTTCTGTGCACTTCTTCACGCTATCAGCATCTAAAGACTTTTCGTTCTCGTAAGGGGATATTGCTCTTACATGATCATATATTCTTTTGAAATCCACTGGATAATCTTTACCTGTACAGAAGAGCATGCTTACTATCCTGTTACAAAATTTGTGTAAAATATGTAACTAATTTGCAAACCTTCAATATACGTAGGATCCATATTGTCACCACCATAGCTTATCTGTATGATATCGCGCATTGAATTACGTATTGTCATATCGTAGTGAACGCACAGATCTTCTAAACTCTTGATTAATCGTCTTTGCATGTATCCGGTATCCGCAGTTTTGACAGCGGTATCCGTTAAACCCTCTCGTCCACCCATTGCGTGAAAATAAAACTCTTTCCCATTCAATCCAGAGTAAAATGAATTTTTAACAAAACCTTTAACATCAGGTGTCCTCAACTGTTGTAAAACGTGAGGCAAAGCACGATTTTCGAATCCATTCGGCACTCTATGTCCATTAATAGCTTGTTGCCCTACACAGGCTGATCAATCATACACACAATATGCTGTTAGATATCAGGATAATTCATATATGTGTATATATATATATATATATATATATATATATATATATATTCATATTGTTATTTAAACTTACCAATCATTTGAGAAACATTGATATAACTACCCTTGCTCCCACAGAGTGCCATAATTAGAGCAGTATTAGTTGAATGTAATTCTTTTAAACATGCTTTACCAACATTATCACGAATTATCGAAAGCTCATTTAATATTTTCGTTTCCAATGTTTCCTCTTCTGTACATCCAGGTTGACAAACGAGCTGACCTTGTTCCATTTGTTGAATGTACTCGCTGCATTTGGAGTAACTTTAAATAAACAGAATTAATTATTATATTGAATTAATATAATATTTATAGTATTTATTTAAAGTATTGTCTGTTGAATTATTCAATTTTAATTATTCTTACTGAGTGTTTAATACTATTTCTCTAGCATGAAGAAGGCCTTCATTCGCTAAAAGATCACTGAGACCGATAGAAATTCCTCTGCTAAAATTAAAGTGGTTCGTTAATCTTGTTAAGCGCCACATTACCGCAATTGCAATATCTTCTCCCCAATCACGCAGTAGAACATAAAATATATTTTGCTTCGATCCAGAGCCCAATGTACATACATCCATTGCTCCTGCTAAGAGCTCGGAATTGCGAATAATAACATCTGTGGATTTAAACCAATTATTTAAAATATTTTTAATAAACAACTGCAACAGAATTATTATTGTTGCAACTTACAAGAATCATTAATACAAAATTCCTCGCCAGTAGTATAAGTCTTGCCTCTTGCTTTTAAATTTGCTTTAACAGGAGATTTCGCGCTTGGTCGAATAATCAAACTAAATATTTGTTTGCCGGTCCACAACTTAATTGGTTTTAGAATTGCAGGTTTAGGAAGAGTCACAATCAGAGACGCATCCGAACCGACTATGTAGCAAAGAGCCAACTTAACTTGGTCTATTTGAAGAAACACGTCTTTTCGAGTTAAAAGATATCCACCAGTGATAAAATCCTGCGTTGCTGCTATGAGCAAATCACCATTGCGTGGTGTAACAAGATTGGATTTATTCTATAAACAAATATATTTTAGAATATAACTTATTACAATAAATCGAATTGAGAGGAACATCATAATTTACCGCTAATAAAACCAGCGCTTCCGCTTTTGCTTCTTCAGTCTGTGGTAAGTGAAGATTCATCTCATCACCATCAAAATCCGCATTGTAAGGTGCACAGCAACATTCATTAAATCTAAATGTTCGATGATTTAATACTTTGGTTTTATGCGCCATTATACTCAATTTATGTAAAGATGGCTGTCGATTAAATAGCACCAAATCATCATCTTTGAGATGCCTTTCGACAATGTCACCATTCTGTAACATAAATGCAATGAAAAAAATGTGCATGAATCTGAAGAAAAAAAAGAACTTTAAATCATGTTAATATTATATATTAATATTATATGTTAATATTATATGTGTATAATATTACCTTTAAATTTTGGGCAGCTTTTTTCCGATTGCCATATTGAAGATATACTCTATCTTGTGAATTGTTATATTGTACATAATTCGCTCCAGGATGTACATTTGGACCATTTCTAACTAATTCGCGCATTAATTCGATGTTTGAAGGATTAACTTTTTCAGGATAGGTTAAAGTCATTGCAATTTGCATAGGTACACCAACCTGTAAAAAGATTCGACATAATAGATATCTCTCATACCATATCACTATTTAATTATAGTTTGTGAATTGCAATACTTACTTGATCTATTCTAAGATTTGGATCTGGTGAAATTACCGTACGAGAAGAAAAATCAACACGTTTGCCAGACAAATTACCTCGAAAACGACCTTGTTTTCCTTTCAATCTCTGTACTAGTCCTCTACCAAATTTTTTAGGCTAAAAGAGTATATATTATTGAATATATAGTATTGTATTATTGTATATGTATATATTATTGAAGAAAGATAACTTTTTAGATCTTTGGATAATATTTATTAAAACTTACTTGCATGTGAGCAGGTATACCAGACATTTCACTATTAATGTACAAACCACAATGCAATTGAAGATAATCCCAATGTTCCATATACATATTGATATTAACATTGTTTTGTTTACGAATAACACCATTAATAAGAGATATTTCTGATAATTTCATTGTTAAATAATCTTCATTTGTACCAGCCTTTAGATCAGATACAACAGTAGGTCTAATACAAACAGGTGGTACAGGAATTCTTGTTAATATTAAATCTGCTGGTACAGCACACTTAGGATCCATTAATAATAGATACACATCACCTACTGGAATTCTGTTGAAAAGTTCTTGAACCTTAAACAATTAAGTTTTTGTATAAATTATATATATAAAAGATATTAAAACACTCAGAAAATATAATAAATTCATACCACGTTTGGATACAAATATAGATCAAATACAGTTCTATAATTTTGCTCTACTATATTCTTAAGCTCTTGGTCATGCTCCATTGCCGAGCCTAACTCAGATAATTTCTCTTCAATAAGAAGATCCGTTTTCTTTAAGTTCTTATACTTTTCATATACAATCTTAAGAAAACCAATTTTTTTAACAGGGCCATTGTGTTCTTTACAAATTGGACAAATCATCTTTTTCTTTGCTTTCTCCCAGATTTGCTTACGCAATGCCTTGCGCATTAAATATCCCATATTTGGATTTTGTATTTTACGCAAATAAAATTCCCTTTCTTCTTGCGTTAATAAAACATGAGCACAATTCTATAAATATAATTGACCAATATAAGAAGCAATCATGTGATAAATCTTAGTAGTTATATAAGATATTATATAGAGTATTACCTTGCAAATCATCTGTAAAATCTGAATGATAGATTTAAAGTGGCCAACATGAAAAACTGGTAGCTCCAAATCTATATAACCAAAGTGTCCTACACAATCGTGCACTGTTTTATGACATGTAGCACATTCAACACCGTTAGCACTTATTCCCTGTGAACCAAAGCAAAAGTCTCGTAGATTTTTTTCTTAAGTCTCTCTTAAAATAGATAAAAGCAAGTATTATAATTTTTTAATACCATGCGCCTGTCTAACATTCCATACATAACTGGAGTACGCTCAACATCCTCATTGTACAAATTTTTAGTGATAACTTGCACACTGGATTGCATGAGCATGTTATGCATATTGTCTGCTTCGAAAGATATATGGGAGCTGAATAAAGAAAACGTATAACTACAAAGCATGTAAGTTATAGGTTATACATAAAATGGCAAGTAATATAATCATCTATGCCTTGTAATAGTAAGAATATTAATTTACATCTTAATTGCGTCAAAATAGATTTACTTACACTTTGCTGGCGACATTCGTCTCCCGAAACTGTTCCTTCACCATGTTTATTCTCCTTTCCTATATATGTACATAAATAACAAGTATATTTCTAACAATCACGTGTAAATCAAAACAATCAATTATTTTATTAAATTTTTATAATCTGTCTTTTCACCTGTTTTTACTTTTTATGATAAAAAAACTGATTGTGCTCTTGATTTTCCCTTTAATGGGTGTTTTCCAGCTGTAGAACGCTGATGTGTATACATACACGTTCTAGAATAGATTAATTCTTCTTTTTTTTCCTTCTTCAACGAATCAGATGGCCAATAGGCAGAATGGCAAAGTAGAATTAGAGTAAAATTGCTAGGAAAGTTTCCAAATTCCCAGTACCGGTCACCAGCTCAGTAAATAGAGGAGATAATAGTTGCTTTCTATTTGCATTCAAGTGATATTGAGTCACTCAGTTATGTGAGTATTTTATACTCAGATAAAATATCAATTGTTCAATGAGGAAAAGGAACGCGCAAGTGATATTGCATATTCATAACCTTACTTTTGTATGTGAGTCCATAGACTCACTAAAACACACGGTCTCGATCGTGTGCAGAAACTCAGTTGAATCTCACTTTCTCAGCATCAAAAGGAACGTGCATTCAACTGAGTTATGATGTGTCATAAGTGAGAATTATCCGAGCTTTATACGATGTAAATGGAAAGCAACTAATGTACATAAGGGTAAACCGAATGCATGTGATGTACAGAGGGCACTGCGCTCCTCTGCTTATTACGGATGCGTTCCGTTTCACGCATTAGATCGCCTGAAAATCTATAGTTCACGTTACTTATATTAAACATTTCCAAACCATTTATACATGAAACGGAATGCAACCTATGTTCCGTTATTTTCGCTGAAGATTTAAAGCAAAATTTTTGGCTGCAATAAAAAATAAAGAAACCTTTACTCTTTTTTTTGTGCTGGTTGATCAAACGCTTTGATACATTTCTAATGTCTTTTCGATCGCAGTCTTTATTTCCATTTTTGTTTTTTTTAATTGCTTTTTAGCAATAAACTTATGATCCCATTGATTACGAATATTGCAGCTATAATATAATTTTTTTTATATTTTGACTATAATATGAAAAAATTGAATCCGTAGTTCAGAAACGCGAGCATTATCTATCTTATATATTTAACTTTTGATAAACAACAAAAATGAAATGATATATCGACAGCGTTACGAACGTTAAATGAAACGTACTCCAAGAAGAGATGAATTAACAAATAAGTCGTTTCTGATTAACTGTCTTTATTTTTATGAAAGCCGGAAGTCAAAGATAATAGAAAAATGAGAAAGATGCGACTATTATATACATATATACACACACATATATATATATATATATATATATATATATAGTCATCATGTATAATATATGTATATGTGATATATACATATAACTTAACTGTGATGATATACATATTCTCTTATATTTTATATTTTTGAGAACTTAATAAAGAAGAAGCGTATAGAGTGATGTTTGAGGTACAAAGGTAAATTTATTTTTACAGATATGCATGTGTAAATATACATGCATCTTAACAAAGATTATATATGTATGTACATACTACATTACGCTAATAATCTCAATAATACGCAAAAGGTATATTTTGCGTTCATAAATGCTGAAAAATTCGCAAATATATGCGAACGAGAATAAATTCTACGAAATATTTTTAACAAAGTCAATATATAGCTCATTTTTTGTATAGAGAGAATTTGAAATCTCAACAATTTAAGAATGAGTGTAATAATAATGGTATCGATACATCTTATCTGCCATGAAAATCGTACAATAAAAAGAATTGTACAGGAAAATCTTTTTCTTGAAAACTCAAAAAATCTGCGAATTGAAGAATTAGGAATTAGGAATTTTGCGCGATTTAAGCATTCCAGAAATTAAAAGTTTTGTATATAGTTGGAATCGTATAAAAATCCAAAAGATTACAATAATCAAAACATTTAAAACTTTAGAAAAATGCAAAATAAAAACTCTTTAATAATATCAAAATAAATAATCTGAAAATATTATTATACTGACGCATGGCAGACAATAAGTTCCATCTTAAATCTAATAATAATTCTATATTAATATTAGAATATATCATTATGTATAATAATAAGGTACAGGAAATCACATGAGGCATTGACCAAGTGATAACAGGATAAAATTGGTTTCCTTCACTTGGTCCGAGAAGAGTATCGTTTCATAATTAATGCCAAAAAATTCAAATTCGGCATTCATAATAATTAATATATTAATTGAAAGATTAAATTTGGAAATCTTAAAGAGCTAAGGCAAGTTTACGCCCAAGGGATCAATTTATTAATGTGTACATTATATCATTGAAGATTTAGAGATTGTGAAACACTTCACAATACCTTGTAAATATCGTTATAATCTTGCAAAAAAACAATTAACAAAAATATTTAAGAATATATTTAAAAAATTAAATGAAAAACTCAAAAAATTTAAAATTGATTTTTCATAAATTATAAATCTTATTTAAATTATTAAATTATAAATCTTTTTTTTTTTTTTTTGATAAATCAAATTCATATCCATTGATCTTATTTCACTTATTTTTCTGCAAGAAACTAGGTATTTCGAATTATTTTTTGTATCATAATTAATTAATAATATTAAATTTTGTGATAATATATATGAATATAATATATGTATAAATTTAATATTTTTATATATAATTTCTTTTTTCCAAATTTTTAAAGCCGTGAAGCTTCAAGAAATTTTAAAGATGTCTTAAATTGTCGATTCTTTCAGATCTATCGTTGAATGACGTACTGGAAGTTTTGTATATGAAAGACTGGGTAGATGTGTGTAAATCGGATACATACATATTTACAAAAGACATGTGCGAAAGGGTTCTCAAGCATCTTTTCTTAAAGACATGTCTCGAACAATAACATTCCAATTTTGGTCGCGTTTGATTTTCCCTTGCAAACGACACCTTGAATTATTGCATTTTACATTATGCCTGTAAATTATAAATTTACAATTCGCGAAAAATTTAGTTTTATTTCCTCTTTGATAAGATTCTTTAAATGCCCTCAATCGATTTTTATCATTTTTCGCGCAATCATTTATGATCATTGATAATTTGCGTAATTATTCATATAAAGAGAAACGGATAAATCGACGGAAAGATTTACGATTCTTTGCGTGTCTCGTAATCATTGCTCAAAGCATAATTGATAATCCGATACTAAAATTTCCGATAATAAATTAAGATTTCATAATACAGTGTCTAGAGTGTCAAGACTTCGTAATAGTTGTTCGTCCTTGGAACACCACTGCACTAACTCTTCGATGGTCACCACGCCGTCCTTATTTGCGTCCATCAACTAAAAATATGCGTAAGACATTATTAATATAACTAATTAATAATTAATAATATAAGTAAATAGTATCATAAATTACTATTGAAAAAATTATACTAACAATAAGTATTGATATTTGATTAAAAATTATACAGTTAAAAAATGTAATAAATTACTATATATATAAAAATCTAATTAATCTAATATTACTATAATAATCAGATATTTAAAAAAATTTAATTTATTCTCAGAATGAACGATAAATTGTGTAATTTGAATAATCTTGAAGACTAAAAAAATTGTGTTGATAAAAATTTCTGTATAACATTTTATTATGATATTTTATTCACATTTTTTATTATTTTTAGTTCAGAGATTTTTATGCTCATCATACATAGAGATGTCATACTAATACTTACATGGAAAATGCGATCGACGTGTTCGCGAGCGGCCGCGTGCGGTTCGAGGATTTGTGGCTGCGTGTAACGACCCAACATCTCGTAGATAGATCCCACAACGTCCAGCATCTCCTCTTTACTTATCAAACCATCGCCATCCAGATCATACAGCCCGAAGACCCATTGTAATTTCTCTTCCACCGATCCCCTCGACACTTTCGACAGTATGGTGAGAAATTCCTATTCAAAAAGTTTAAAATTTAGTTTCAAAAATTATATTTTCGGAATAACTGAGATGATATATATTCGGTAAGAGAGTTTGAAATTGTGGAAACAGTTTGAGTTTTTCTAAAGCGTTTGTCTCTTTCCCTGAAATATCGCTTACCTCGAAGCTTATTTTGCCCGATGGTTTCCTCTTCATAGTGTTGAAAACGTAGTGAGCATACTGACTTGCATCTAAAACATATGATAATTAGAGAAGAGGGCTAATAATAACACAAAAAATGTATATATGATTTTTTTCAGCATAGAATTATTTATTTTATAAAGTTTAAAAATATACGAGAAGAGAGAAAATTTAAATTTAGAAAATTAAAAATTTATATAAACAAATATTTATTATATGTATAATTTTCTTTTTTTTTAAATTTAATTATCACGGGGAACTCAATTATTTTGCATTTCACTGTAATAAAATTACTATATTTTCTTCATAATTAAAAATTTGCAAATGTAACAAAAAATACTTGTATTTATCAGTTAATGATTGATATTGGCAATCATCATCATTATCGTCATCACCATCATGATGATCATCATCATCATCCCTTCATTACCTCCCTGCGGAAAGAACTGCGAAAAGATTTGCTTGAAGGCATCTTCGTCGACCAGGCCGCTCGGACATTCCTGCTTGAAGCCCCGATAGATTAACTGGATCTCCTTCTTCGAGAACCTGGTTGTGGCCGCGAGAGTGGCAAGCTCCTCCGGTTTGTGTCGGCCGCCAAGGGCTACCGCGCTTCCGGAGCTCCCTAAAATGTCCCCGAGTCCTTCAAGTTCTCCTTCTGTAAGTTCGCAAATCTTTCACTCCTAAGACTGCGCCGCGTCTTCGAGATGCTCCCTCTTGCGCCCTCCCTCTTATCAAAGCGTGCAGGAAGAAGGTACCCTCGAAGGGCTCCAACAACCACTCGTTCGCACGTGACGAGGGAGGGCGATTCCATTTATTTCTTCTTTTCTACTTGAGTGAGAAAGATATAGAAAGAGGTCTTTTCTTATTTTGTTCTTTTTTCTAGAAATCATGACCCTAACATCTCTGAAAAAGGATAGCTCTACTCTAAGGGACCTATACAGTGCACAGACTTGCAGACGGAGAGAAGTCGTGAGAAGCGAGAGACAACAGGGGTGAAAAAAGTCGCAGAAGTGGTTCGCATTACACGAGGTCGCTCGTATTTTTTATAAAGAATCTACAAATTATATAATTTGTTAAAAATCCAAATTAAGAATTTCAAGATTTTGTATCATCCAGATTAAAAAAAAAATTGAAAGAGATAAAATAATTTCGCATTATATTGTTAATATTTTAATTAATTTTATAGAATTTCATAAATAATTTGATATTCTTAATTTACAATTATTTTTGACGGACGACCTTGTGTCTCTACAATGCGAATCGTTGAAGAAGTTTGAGAAAAAATTGTGAGAGAGCTCTAAGAAGATTACAGTCTTCTGAGAGTGAAGAGAATACCATAGATACGATTTTACGGTGCTGGGTAAATATTTTGCTCCATAAAATTTAATCAGAAGTTTTTCTTGCAGTACAAGTGTATGCTTTTAATTTTAGTTATAAATATATGTGCGTATTTCCACGCAATTGCTAAAAAGAAATAATATTTTATAAAAATAATAAAAAATTTATATATAACAATTTTGCAAATGCAAATTATAAAAATAACGCAATACTTTATTCTTGATTTTCATAAAAATCCTCACAATAATGTTAATCAACGAGCTAATTAACTACTATATAACGCTATACTACTAACTAATCAAACAATAATAAAAGTTCGCTATTAAAAAGCTTACATATGGTAAAAAAAAAATTTTAAATATCTAAGAATAAAAAATTTTATCTAATTAAAAGAAATCTATAAATGCAAAAAGATCTAGACATTCAAGTGTTGAGAGATCTACAAACTCAAGAGTCGAGAATTCTAAAAGTCTACATTTCAAAAATTATAAGCTATAAAAACAAATCAATCTGTCCAATAATCGGAAAATCGAAAGATTTAAGACAGATTCAGACATTATAGATAGAAATAGATTGTGTCACATATTTATGTCGTCTAATGATTAATGATCATATGTCAAGAATCACTTTCTCTCTCTAAAGGATCGCGACGTTTCGATCATCCTTTACGCATGCTGCGACCATTAGCTCCAATCCCGGGTATCCGGGGTTGCTATAGTAACGCAGCTCCTACCCCGTGCTTCCTGACTACCCCTTCTTTTTGCGAAAGCTGCGAATATTCGCGAAGATACGCGAAAAAGCTTTGCTGCCGAGATAACTGTTTCAAAGCACAGATTTTCTATCTATAAAAACAAGATGATCGCTAATATTTTACATATATTACTATTATTTATATAACAAAAAGAAAGTTAGATAAAAAGAATACAAAATTATAATATATTTTCTAATTTTTTAATTTTAATAATATTTAGTAATTTTAATTTATAATATTTTATAATATTTAATAATTTTAATTTTTTTCTAATTTCTACTATATATATATATATATATATATATATATATATATATATATATAGTAGAAATTAGAAAAAAATTAAAATTATTAAATATTATAAAATATTATAAATTAAAATTACTAAATATTATTAAAATTAAAAAATTAGAAAATATATTATAATTTTGTATTCTTTTTATCTAACTTTCTTTTTGTTATATAAATAATAGTAATATATGTAAAATATTAGCGATCATCTTGTTTTTATAGATAGAAAATCTGTGCTTTGAAACAGTTATCTCGGCAGCAAAGCTTTTTCGCGTATCTTCGCGAATATTCGCAGCTTTCGCAAAAAGAAGGGGTAGTCAGGAAGCACGGGGTAGGAGCTGCGTTACTATAGCAACCCCGGATACCCGGGATTGGAGCTAATGGTCGCAGCATGCGTAAAGGATGATCGAAACGTCGCGATCCTTTAGAGAGAGAAAGTGATTCTTGACATATGATCATTAATCATTAGACGACATAAATATGTGACACAATCTATTTCTATCTATAATGTCTGAATCTGTCTTAAATCTTTCGATTTTCCGATTATTGGACAGATTGATTTGTTTTTATAGCTTATAATTTTTGAAATGTAGACTTTTAGAATTCTCGACTCTTGAGTTTGTAGATCTCTCAACACTTGAATGTCTAGATCTTTTTGCATTTATAGATTTCTTTTAATTAGATAAAATTTTTTATTCTTAGATATTTAAAATTTTTTTTTTACCATATGTAAGCTTTTTAATAGCGAACTTTTATTATTGTTTGATTAGTTAGTAGTATAGCGTTATATAGTAGTTAATTAGCTCGTTGATTAACATTATTGTGAGGATTTTTATGAAAATCAAGAATAAAGTATTGCGTTATTTTTATAATTTGCATTTGCAAAATTGTTATATATAAATTTTTTATTATTTTTATAAAATATTATTTCTTTTTAGCAATTGCGTGGAAATACGCACATATATTTATAACTAAAATTAAAAGCATACACTTGTACTGCAAGAAAAACTTCTGATTAAATTTTATGGAGCAAAATATTTACCCAGCACCGTAAAATCGTATCTATGGTATTCTCTTCACTCTCAGAAGACTGTAATCTTCTTAGAGCTCTCTCACAATTTTTTCTCAAACTTCTTCAACGATTCGCATTGTAGAGACACAAGGTCGTCCGTCAAAAATAATTGTAAATTAAGAATATCAAATTATTTATGAAATTCTATAAAATTAATTAAAATATTAACAATATAATGCGAAATTATTTTATCTCTTTCAATTTTTTTTTTAATCTGGATGATACAAAATCTTGAAATTCTTAATTTGGATTTTTAACAAATTATATAATTTGTAGATTCTTTATAAAAAATACGAGCGACCTCGTGTAATGCGAACCACTTCTGCGACTTTTTTCACCCCTGTTGTCTCTCGCTTCTCACGACTTCTCTCCGTCTGCAAGTCTGTGCACTGTATAGGTCCCTTAGAGTAGAGCTATCCTTTTTCAGAGATGTTAGGGTCATGATTTCTAGAAAAAAGAACAAAATAAGAAAAGACCTCTTTCTATATCTTTCTCACTCAAGTAGAAAAGAAGAAATAAATGGAATCGCCCTCCCTCGTCACGTGCGAACGAGTGGTTGTTGGAGCCCTTCGAGGGTACCTTCTTCCTGCACGCTTTGATAAGAGGGAGGGCGCAAGAGGGAGCATCTCGAAGACGCGGCGCAGTCTTAGGAGTGAAAGATTTGCGAACTTACAGAAGGAGAACTTGAAGGACTCGGGGACATTTTAGGGAGCTCCGGAAGCGCGGTAGCCCTTGGCGGCCGACACAAACCGGAGGAGCTTGCCACTCTCGCGGCCACAACCAGGTTCTCGAAGAAGGAGATCCAGTTAATCTATCGGGGCTTCAAGCAGGAATGTCCGAGCGGCCTGGTCGACGAAGATGCCTTCAAGCAAATCTTTTCGCAGTTCTTTCCGCAGGGAGGTAATGAAGGGATGATGATGATGATCATCATGATGGTGATGACGATAATGATGATGATTGCCAATATCAATCATTAACTGATAAATACAAGTATTTTTTGTTACATTTGCAAATTTTTAATTATGAAGAAAATATAGTAATTTTATTACAGTGAAATGCAAAATAATTGAGTTCCCCGTGATAATTAAATTTAAAAAAAAAGAAAATTATACATATAATAAATATTTGTTTATATAAATTTTTAATTTTCTAAATTTAAATTTTCTCTCTTCTCGTATATTTTTAAACTTTATAAAATAAATAATTCTATGCTGAAAAAAATCATATATACATTTTTTGTGTTATTATTAGCCCTCTTCTCTAATTATCATATGTTTTAGATGCAAGTCAGTATGCTCACTACGTTTTCAACACTATGAAGAGGAAACCATCGGGCAAAATAAGCTTCGAGGTAAGCGATATTTCAGGGAAAGAGACAAACGCTTTAGAAAAACTCAAACTGTTTCCACAATTTCAAACTCTCTTACCGAATATATATCATCTCAGTTATTCCGAAAATATAATTTTTGAAACTAAATTTTAAACTTTTTGAATAGGAATTTCTCACCATACTGTCGAAAGTGTCGAGGGGATCGGTGGAAGAGAAATTACAATGGGTCTTCGGGCTGTATGATCTGGATGGCGATGGTTTGATAAGTAAAGAGGAGATGCTGGACGTTGTGGGATCTATCTACGAGATGTTGGGTCGTTACACGCAGCCACAAATCCTCGAACCGCACGCGGCCGCTCGCGAACACGTCGATCGCATTTTCCATGTAAGTATTAGTATGACATCTCTATGTATGATGAGCATAAAAATCTCTGAACTAAAAATAATAAAAAATGTGAATAAAATATCATAATAAAATGTTATACAGAAATTTTTATCAACACAATTTTTTTAGTCTTCAAGATTATTCAAATTACACAATTTATCGTTCATTCTGAGAATAAATTAAATTTTTTTAAATATCTGATTATTATAGTAATATTAGATTAATTAGATTTTTATATATATAGTAATTTATTACATTTTTTAACTGTATAATTTTTAATCAAATATCAATACTTATTGTTAGTATAATTTTTTCAATAGTAATTTATGATACTATTTACTTATATTATTAATTATTAATTAGTTATATTAATAATGTCTTACGCATATTTTTAGTTGATGGACGCAAATAAGGACGGCGTGGTGACCATCGAAGAGTTAGTGCAGTGGTGTTCCAAGGACGAACAACTATTACGAAGTCTTGACACTCTAGACACTGTATTATGAAATCTTAATTTATTATCGGAAATTTTAGTATCGGATTATCAATTATGCTTTGAGCAATGATTACGAGACACGCAAAGAATCGTAAATCTTTCCGTCGATTTATCCGTTTCTCTTTATATGAATAATTACGCAAATTATCAATGATCATAAATGATTGCGCGAAAAATGATAAAAATCGATTGAGGGCATTTAAAGAATCTTATCAAAGAGGAAATAAAACTAAATTTTTCGCGAATTGTAAATTTATAATTTACAGGCATAATGTAAAATGCAATAATTCAAGGTGTCGTTTGCAAGGGAAAATCAAACGCGACCAAAATTGGAATGTTATTGTTCGAGACATGTCTTTAAGAAAAGATGCTTGAGAACCCTTTCGCACATGTCTTTTGTAAATATGTATGTATCCGATTTACACACATCTACCCAGTCTTTCATATACAAAACTTCCAGTACGTCATTCAACGATAGATCTGAAAGAATCGACAATTTAAGACATCTTTAAAATTTCTTGAAGCTTCACGGCTTTAAAAATTTGGAAAAAAGAAATTATATATAAAAATATTAAATTTATACATATATTATATTCATATATATTATCACAAAATTTAATATTATTAATTAATTATGATACAAAAAATAATTCGAAATACCTAGTTTCTTGCAGAAAAATAAGTGAAATAAGATCAATGGATATGAATTTGATTTATCAAAAAAAAAAAAAAAAGATTTATAATTTAATAATTTAAATAAGATTTATAATTTATGAAAAATCAATTTTAAATTTTTTGAGTTTTTCATTTAATTTTTTAAATATATTCTTAAATATTTTTGTTAATTGTTTTTTTGCAAGATTATAACGATATTTACAAGGTATTGTGAAGTGTTTCACAATCTCTAAATCTTCAATGATATAATGTACACATTAATAAATTGATCCCTTGGGCGTAAACTTGCCTTAGCTCTTTAAGATTTCCAAATTTAATCTTTCAATTAATATATTAATTATTATGAATGCCGAATTTGAATTTTTTGGCATTAATTATGAAACGATACTCTTCTCGGACCAAGTGAAGGAAACCAATTTTATCCTGTTATCACTTGGTCAATGCCTCATGTGATTTCCTGTACCTTATTATTATACATAATGATATATTCTAATATTAATATAGAATTATTATTAGATTTAAGATGGAACTTATTGTCTGCCATGCGTCAGTATAATAATATTTTCAGATTATTTATTTTGATATTATTAAAGAGTTTTTATTTTGCATTTTTCTAAAGTTTTAAATGTTTTGATTATTGTAATCTTTTGGATTTTTATACGATTCCAACTATATACAAAACTTTTAATTTCTGGAATGCTTAAATCGCGCAAAATTCCTAATTCCTAATTCTTCAATTCGCAGATTTTTTGAGTTTTCAAGAAAAAGATTTTCCTGTACAATTCTTTTTATTGTACGATTTTCATGGCAGATAAGATGTATCGATACCATTATTATTACACTCATTCTTAAATTGTTGAGATTTCAAATTCTCTCTATACAAAAAATGAGCTATATATTGACTTTGTTAAAAATATTTCGTAGAATTTATTCTCGTTCGCATATATTTGCGAATTTTTCAGCATTTATGAACGCAAAATATACCTTTTGCGTATTATTGAGATTATTAGCGTAATGTAGTATGTACATACATATATAATCTTTGTTAAGATGCATGTATATTTACACATGCATATCTGTAAAAATAAATTTACCTTTGTACCTCAAACATCACTCTATACGCTTCTTCTTTATTAAGTTCTCAAAAATATAAAATATAAGAGAATATGTATATCATCACAGTTAAGTTATATGTATATATCACATATACATATATTATACATGATGACTATATATATATATATATATATATATATATATGTGTGTGTATATATGTATATAATAGTCGCATCTTTCTCATTTTTCTATTATCTTTGACTTCCGGCTTTCATAAAAATAAAGACAGTTAATCAGAAACGACTTATTTGTTAATTCATCTCTTCTTGGAGTACGTTTCATTTAACGTTCGTAACGCTGTCGATATATCATTTCATTTTTGTTGTTTATCAAAAGTTAAATATATAAGATAGATAATGCTCGCGTTTCTGAACTACGGATTCAATTTTTTCATATTATAGTCAAAATATAAAAAAAATTATATTATAGCTGCAATATTCGTAATCAATGGGATCATAAGTTTATTGCTAAAAAGCAATTAAAAAAAACAAAAATGGAAATAAAGACTGCGATCGAAAAGACATTAGAAATGTATCAAAGCGTTTGATCAACCAGCACAAAAAAAAGAGTAAAGGTTTCTTTATTTTTTATTGCAGCCAAAAATTTTGCTTTAAATCTTCAGCGAAAATAACGGAACATAGGTTGCATTCCGTTTCATGTATAAATGGTTTGGAAATGTTTAATATAAGTAACGTGAACTATAGATTTTCAGGCGATCTAATGCGTGAAACGGAACGCATCCGTAATAAGCAGAGGAGCGCAGTGCCCTCTGTACATCACATGCATTCGGTTTACCCTTATGTACATTAGTTGCTTTCCATTTACATCGTATAAAGCTCGGATAATTCTCACTTATGACAC
>JBCAUJ010000042.1:1257418-1268889 GCA_038406275.1 Cataglyphis albicans
TTAATAGTTCTCTGGTCTCACAAATCTTAAATTCCATAAATCATATTTTCATTATCATTTTGATACATTATATATATGTGGATATATATGCCACAAAATATCGATTATTATTATTACAATTGAAAAACACCTTTTTATTTTTCTTCATTTTGATTAATATGGTTAAAACACTATTTTAGATAATCCTTACATTTGCTTCAGAATTTCAAATTCAAAATTATTTTTTGCAATATAGACACTTTTGTAATTAATTTTGGAAACTCTGATCCATAAATCTAAAAATCACAAATAATGCATACTGGCAACACATTAGCAAAGGCTAATCAGCAACATGTAATTGAAAGCTTCTTGAATAATAAGGCTGTGTACAATAAAATACGTACGATGATGCATGTTACGGCCTGCCGAGTGATGAGACGTGGGAATCCAGGTTTGTCTGGGGCAATTATTGTCGTCCAGTTTAGCGTGGGGATTACCATTATTGCCACTCCCACCGGCACTAAACATACCCTCAGTACTCGCTGTGCCGAACAATCAGAAGGAAAAGAAAACAATGAAGCCAAAAACAAAAATCGAATTACGCAACAAAAGGAAGAAGATTGCGAAGCAAATTCTTGCCTGCTACAGTCTACATTCGATAGCAGTAATGAAAGCAGCTAGCTCGTTAGCATTTAATTTAATAATTAACAATCGCATATCGAGAACGCCAAATTTGTAGCATGTATGCTTTAGCACAGTTGGAAATATGGTGTTCACATAAATTTTCCTAAAATATAAATATCATCACATGTCGAATTTTCCTTTCATCAGATTAATAAGAGATTTATTAACATTTCATTTAAAATAAAGATATATCCACATGGATCAATGTTGCATTGATTCATTAAAGCGTATTACCATCTATTGTGATTAAACATTAATTGCAGACAAATTGACATTGTGTAAAAGCCAATTGATCGAAATTTTAATAAAGTAAAAGTTTCAGAAGAGGTTGAAAAGACGAGATCATCTAACATTCAACTTACTTGGATTGGAAGTTGATAAGCCTGGTATAAATCCTTGCTGGGCCTGTTGAGCGTTGTTCGAAGCGGTCGACTGAGGGGCCGGTGGATGATGCTGAATCGTCTGATTCATTTCGCCATCCACGTCCATTGCAGATCCAACGGCGGCCGCGGCCGCTGCGGCAGCGGTACCTCCACCGCCGACCGAGTATTCATCCTTGACCAATCTGCCACCAGGTCCCACACCCACACCGGATTGCAAAGTCAGTCCGGACAGGTCTGTAAAGAACGGGTCTGTGCGGGGGAAACCAACCCATTCCATCAAGACATCAAGAAGACCACAATAATCAATAATTTGCTCTATAGCAATCTCTATATTTATTAACAAACCTTAGGATGCACAATTTACTTTTATCTCTTTGGATAATTATAATCAAGAATGATTTGGAATAAGCAAAACTAAATGATAATGATCAAAGCAAAAATAAAAAAAATAATATTTTAGCAGGAAAGAAGCAAAAAATAAATTCGCATATATGAGAGATATGAATACTAAACATGAAAATAAATTATTATATGTGAGATATCGCACATACCTATGCCGGGCGACACCACTCGTTCATAATGATAGGGATTCACACATACGGAATCGCACTTTAAATCGAAAGCGAACTGACAGTATTTTACGTGTTTCAGTTCGTTCTTGTGCAAATCCGGCCATCTCCAAATGCGAGCATAGATTACGTGCGGGAAACCCTTGCGTCCTGCTACTTGCAATCTGCCATCGAGAGTTCTCTGGATGGTGACGCATTTGCTGGGATGTGCTCCATTAGTGGTTATTGCAGTGATCAAACTGTCCAACTCGTCACGTTTCTCCTGTTGATTAAATTTTACATTAATCAAATTTTATCGCACATTAATCATGTCTATTTCAAATGGTGAAATTATTACAAATTACAAAGTGTATATGAACTTAATTTTTAGCATAAAAGTATTTTTTTTTACTTTTACATATATTACAATTAGCAACGTAGGCAACATATTTATGAAATTTACTTTAAGTTTCTTCACTAGCGATTCAATCGCGCGTTTGCTGAAGCCTTCACTTTCACCACCTTGACGATGACACATCAAAGAATGCACAATGCTCAAGCAAGCGTCAGCACTGGTTGGGGCACTAGGTGCAATCCCGGTCATTTCTCTTACTGTATTTCAAATTATATATATATATATTTAACACATGTATATTAATTATAATAAATAATGTTGAAATACTAATTTTCTTTAATGACTTGAAATACAATGGTTCCATTTTAAAACTCGTCTTTCTGAATAGTATAATATATAAGATAAAACTATTAAAAAATCTAAAGAATCAAAATCATTAAAATTTGTTTTAAATTAAGTGATTAGATAGGTGAATATATACATAATATATACATAATAATTTATCAAATAAAATAAATAACAAATAGAAAAAAATATGTATAAAAAAATATATGTGTATGTAACAAATATATTATTGAAATATTTACACTCTGGATTGGGTTGCATGGGGGGCGAGGGATACAAATGACCTCCCCCGCCCGCCAATCCAACCATCTCTGTAAAAGCCGTGGTGGATACTGCCGTTCTTCCCTCGAGTCAATAGCCTTTTCTTTGGACTTGACACAGTCCAATCTTTCACCCTCTATCATCTAGTGATAGTATTTCATCCATGCATTACAGTCCGCTTTCCTGTAAATAATAAATAATTCTATTTATGTTTTATCATACATAAAATTTACCTTGTCATATTATCTTCAATCATTTATTGAAATTCATTGAGAATTAGAATACCAAGAATCGAGTGTGACAAACATTTCTTTGTTTATCTCATCAATAAATACTTCAATCATATAACTTCCATCAATCCTTGAGATATTCGTCAGTTCATGACAATAAATATGAAAGAAGTAGGAAAAATAATGGGACTTACATTCCAACAGAAGCGTGCACGCGACAGAACAAGGGAAAACAAGTTCACGACGTTCGCGAGAAACATGTACGCGGGTGATCGTGAGACATCGGCGACTTCAACAGAGCGCCTAGACAGCCTCCCACGGCGGCGAGTGACGCACGATGACAGTTGAGCGCGAGGAAGAGACGCTCGCGTTTGCCAAGCGGTCGTCGCGAATTCGGCGATTTTGCAACGTACTCTGTCAGGAGCGGAGGAACGATCGCATCACATGCACCACGTTCGCGGTATGCGAACGGTAGATCACGTTGCGGAATTCGCGACGATTCGCGTTGCACCGTCTCGCATAGGTTAGCGCATCAATAATACATATCGGCGGGGCGCGGATAATATCGTTGCGAGCAATGCGACCAACCTAACGATGATAAAGAATGCATTCGGAAATTCTACCTGAGTAGGTAAAGCAGCGTTAAATTGACCAATCAGAAAGAAAGGATTTAAGATTTCTTTGTCCTAATTGGTCCATTGTAGGATTTTCAAACTCAATGTAGATCAGACATTGATGACATCGGGAGGGGAATTTGTTGCTGTAATTAAGATTTGAATTATAAATAGCATTCAGTAAATTGACATTATAATTGCATTTTTTTATAATTAAGATTATAGGCGAGCTAAAATAAAAACATATGGAATTGCTGGAATAATTTTAAATCGAGATTATATACTTGTAATTTATTGTTCTATTTAAATAATTAAATAGGCGTTGTTCTATTGCATAAAAATTGTCATCTTAATCTTACGTAATCATGAGAAAATAATTTTAAAAATATTGACCGTTCAATGTCTTTCTGTTTAAGCATTCAACTTACAAGTGGGGGTGTAACTCAGTGGTAGAGTGTCTGCTTCGCATGCTGAAAGTCCTGGGTTCAAATCCCAGCTCCTCCAAATCGTTCTTTTTTTTTGTCTTTCGTTATGGTTGGAGGGAAAGTAACGTCGTCGTTACTTTTTTCTTTTCTTTTTAATAAAACGCACAAAGTCATCTATTGAGACTATGACATTATACTTTCCTTCAAACCCAATATTATATGCCGACTAATATATAATTTGCACAAATTTCTCTTTTGATTAAAAAAATTTTGGATTATCTTCGATGTGAATGTCGTGTGAATGCCTTCTCTCTCTCCCTCTATCTCATTCCTCTTTGTCTTTCTAGTCAATTCGCATTTAAACACTGTATTCCAAATACTTATAATTTGAACTATGAATTGCAACTTAATTTCTTAGAAATCAAATTTCGCATTATTACTTTGGCAAAACTGACATTGCAAATTGTCAAAAATAAAAAGAATATGAATAATTCAAATTCGCGCAAATTATATGTAAATAATATTAATAAACGTTATACAACAATAAAACAGACGGTGCATTAACTTGCCAAGGAAGGGTTTGGAGATTTTTATTATTTTATTTCGACGATATATTAATATCTCCGATAATATTTTCATCTGGAAGAATTTTTTTGTATCCTTCGGAAAACGCGCGATAGTATAACGTGACGCAATCAAGCAAACGCACCAATAATTGCATCTGAATGTATCACGTGACCTTCGATTTGTTAATTTTCGATCAGTTCGTGTCGAGCATCCCCGGCGTCGCGATCGATCTCGATTGCTCCGTGTTCGCATGGCCTTTTTACTCGGTACGGATGAGTATCGCGGACGTACGAGCGTCGGGAGTGTCGAATTTAGTGACGGGCGATCGTTTCCGATCGTAGTATTAATCGCGATCGCGATTGTGCGTCATTCTCGATCTTCAGTGGCAGTGGCGATTCGTCCCGTTCCGTGACCGGGACTCCATTTCGGATTCCGCGAGTCTCGTGCGCGTATCTCGTCGTCGTGAGATGCGGATGACATCCAGCATCCAAGGCGAGATGTCTAGACGTCGAGGAGCATCGACGGAAATATTGAGGGATGGAGCATCGCGACGATCAAACCCAACTGAAAGTTGCCGCTTGAGATATTGAGATATTCCGCCATGACACTTTTTGAATTTTAACGAACCTCCTCTCGTAAAATCGCGCTCGCGCCAATTTATCTATTCGGCCGATTTTCGCGCGCGAATGTGACGTCACGAGTGTCATTCAGCGTCTCGACGGCATCGAGGAGCGTCAAAGGAGCGTAAATGGATCACTAGGATGGATTCGTCGAAGGGGGATATACGGGTGGTGCTGCTTGAGATATTTCCGCCATGACACTTTTCAAATTTCCGTTACTGGTCAGTTCGATACTGGTCTGCTTCACCCGTTCCAGTCAAATTCCGCGCGATCGCCATTATCGATCTTCGTTATCTTCGGTGGTACTCGTCATTTCGATTTCGAATCCGCGAAGTTTTCTTCGTTTGCTCGTCCGACGAGCGTCGCGAGTGTCACGTGGCATCCGCAGCGTCGAGGAGCGTTGACAGATGGAGGGTGGATGGCCGGGATGGATGACGGATTCGTCGAGGTGGACAATACGAAGTAGCCTCGCTTGAGATGTTGATATATTCCACCATGACATTTTTCAAATTTCCTTTACCTGTTCCGGGTATCGAATTTCGTCTCGAGAATGCCGAATTAATAAGTGATCGTTTCAGTGTTAATTAAATTAAATCCATGTGACGGGAGTATATTTGCGAGTGATATCGATCGCGTTCAGAATCACTGTCTATTTAAAGAATTCGTATGATGAAGCATCATAAAAATATAATCGAGAACACAGAGGATCAACGGAGACAGGAGATTGCTTCTCATCTACGATATTTAGCTGATATAGACGGTGAGTGTTTTTATATATTTCCTTAACTAATATAATATATTATAATATAATATAATATATTAAATTTGTATTTTTCATTATTTTATAAGATTACTTTTAAAATCAATATATAATATTAAAATGAATACTTAAAAAAATTTCTAAATAATTTTAAAAAATAACTACTTATTCAAGATTCTTATATTATATGTATATATTCGATTATACTAACATGGTCTTCAAGTAACATAAATCTGACGTAATTGTGAGACTTTGGATGAATCATTTTTTTCCAGAAAACGTAATATATTTTCCAGAGCTGTAAAATAAATAGAGCTATATTTAAATTTATGAATTAAAAAGATTTTGGATCAGTTAGTGATTTTTGTAAAAATATATATTTTATTTTACGCATTATTTAAAATAGAAACTGTATATATGTTACCTTCGTTATGTCCATGTTACCTTTTTTATCATTTGAATCCATAAACATACAAATGATGGAAAATCTATTTAATCCACTTAAAGAGTACAGTAAATGCGTGAGTAATTCTTTGTCTTCCGGAGTGCAGAATTGTTGCTCACAGCAACGTAACATGAGACTGAACATTGTTGCATCCAATTTATTGCCTATGACTGTGGATTGAATATTTTTATGATATATTAAATAATTATTTGTAAAAATATAATAAAATCTAAATAAAATCTTGACATCCTATTTTTAATAAATTAAATAACGTGCCAAGATATTCGCAGATATTATAATGAACAGAAATTAACTATTAATCAGAATAACTATTAATAGAGATAAATGTGACAAATTTTTAAATTTTAAAAAGCAGATATCTAATTAATCTGAAATATCTGAAATATTTTTAATCTTAATATTTTTAATATAATAATAAAAAATATATAATAAATATATATAAAATATTATAATTAATATTATAATAAATATAATTATTATAATATATAATAAATATATATAATAAATAAATATAATTATTATAATTAATATCATATTATAAAACTTACTTTTATTCATGTCTTCGTATGCTATACACCTCAACAGTTTCGCGTGTAATTTCAAATTAGCATTATCCTTCAGAGATTGCCACAGACGTAAAAATTCGTAAGGTGATTCGACATTTTGCAATTTCTGAAAAATTATATAAAAAAATTATATATATACATACATCTATTTCTCATCCCTTTTTAATTATATTATAATATTTTCTGAAATTTTGAATCATACTTGAAGTTCCAGCTCCAATTTTTCGCTTTCCTTTTCATATTCATTAGACGAAATTTTATTTGACGTTACACTCGTTTTAGTTTTGCTTTCGTTTTCAGGAGAAATTATTTTTTTATTTCTATCTAAAACTGATTTTTTTATTGGTGTATCTTTCTCTTCTTTTAACTTCGCGTTTTTCTTCATTTCCATTCTTGTTTCGCTAGAATCGATATTTTTTCCCGGTTTCTCACATTCGTTGACCATCTGAATTTTATTCGGCGTTAAATTCGTTTTAATTCTGTTCTCTTTTCCAAGGGACATTAATTCCTTGTTTTTATTCAGACACGATTTCTTTGTCATTAGATTTTTCCCTTCTACAGGACTCGGTTCCTTCTTCGTTTCCACCTTCGTGTCGTCAGGATCGACAATTTTTCTCGGTACCTCGCTTCCTTCGTCGCTCGGAAGTTCTTCGATGATAACAGTGGAGGGTTTCGTTCTCCGGGGCGACGACACGCACGAAAAAATGGACTTTTCCAGTCGACCTTGTACGCCACGTTGTCCGGGAAATGACTCGCGCGAAATCGTAAACACATCTTCATTCTTGACAGCGTCAAGATACGACTTCGGCGTTTTATTTCTGCCGCCGAAATCCTTTGCAACAGGTGATAATTTATTGCCGCGCGAAGATTCGCGTGTTGTTTTCCCGCTGCTTTTATTCGCCGCAGCATCCGGCGTTGCAGCTTTGTTAATCTCGGCTTCCACGCAGTAACTCGCTTTTAAGTGCGGCTTCGTCGCAACACTTTGCGACGAGCCTGGCGCTCTGTCGCAATAACATATATCGTTGTTAACACGCTGTTTCGGACACTTAATGCCATTCGTTTCCACTGTTCTCTTCGACTTCATTCCTCGCTTGGCCTTGTCTTCGTCGTTGCTGATGTTTTCTTCTTCGATGTTCATCCTGCGGAAGTGCAGCAGAAAAATTAACGACAGTAATATAATATCTCTCTTGAACTTTGAAGTTTATTATTCTAAATTTGCTCAGCTGTTGGATCTAAAAATTAAATTTCTACCTAATTTTTTTCGAATCGCATGGTTTTCTCAGCTTGTTTACGCCAGATATCGCCGTTCTGTTAGTTGGCTCCAATTTTAAAACAGCTTCATAATCTGCCAGAGCCTGTGAATATGAAATTATTATTCTATTTATACAAAATTACAAAACGCATTAGTTACAACGAATAAATACGAATGCAAATTTCCATTAATATTTCCCTTGAGCTCTTTGGAGAACTTTGTATTTATCGTGCCGTAAAATCTGTATTTCTCGACATTCAATATTACGAATTATAAATTAATATGAACATTTATGCGTGTAATTTTTATACCTCGTACGCCTTCTCGAGATGCTCCAAGGATAATGCTCGACGAAGTAGCGCTTTGACATTTTTGTAATCCATGGTAAGTACCGTGTTGCAGTCGTTAAGCGCCTTGTCATAATGTTGCAGCTTTATAACTGAATGCAATATAAATTCAATGATCTTATTATATAATACAGGGTTAGGTAAATATTTTAAAGAATTATTAAAATTACGAAATATCCTGTTTCTCGTGTATAATATATTATTTTCTTTTAATTTAATTTTTTTATTATCTAATAATTTAGGAAATATTACATAGTTTTTTTTATACAAAATTATTTAAAATGCAAGAGAAATATATGGGCAATTTTATCGTAATTATTGATTTACGAGCGAAATATTACTTACATGTCATAGCGCGATTGTTGTAAGCATTTAGATTCGATTCTATTTCAATGCTAGCGTTGTAATGCCGAAGGGCTTCTTCGTAATCAGCTGCTCTGAAGGCTTCGTTCCCCTTTTCTCTTTCTTGCTCCGCCATTACGTTTATTTCCGTGCCGGTTAATGAAACTATCAATAGACTAAAAGATTTAATACAAGATCCAAGGGAGGGATTTAATTCTATCAAAATTAATGGGAGAGATCGATGCGAGATTTAAAATATATCAAATTTAATTAGAGAAACGAGAAACGAGATTTGGAACACCCTGTAGATTCGACGAATTTACTAGATAGTTTTTCGTCCTTTCGATAATCGTCGTAATTTAACAAAAATTGCAAATTTACGTTTATCGACGATCGCTTTATGTGCCGTCCTCTTCATTTTATTCAGCTCCTTTTGCCGCTCTTGGATTCTCTTCATTTCGGTCTGTCGCTGCTCGTCCTGCAGGTCTATCCTGTTTATTTCCGTGTCGACGTCGTATTTATCCCAAGCCGCATAATCACACGACGATATTCGTTTGGACTTATTGCCCTTTTTCTCGTTGCTCCTCGTCTTTTTATTCTGTAAATGCGTAGACGCATAAATTACATAATCTTCAATTTATATTATTTACATACATTTTCCATAAATTATTTAGATACTACTTTAGATTTACATTTAGTTTTGTATCAATTAATAAATATTTTAAATTTGACTAATATCTTAAGAATAAATAAATTAATTAATTAATAATAAAATACAAATTAATTAATAATAAAATATAAATTATATTATTTACTTACAATTTTTCATAAATTATTTAGATATCTATATTTAGTTTTGTATCAATTAATAAACATTTGAGATTTCATTAATATTTTAAGAATAAATAAATTAATTAATAAAATATAATATATTAATATACTAATTAATTAATAAAATAAAATACAATAAAATATAATAAATTATAATTTGGCAATTTTAAAGCAATGTTTCGATAAAACATATTTTTATTATGTATTAGTTATATATTAGTTCGATATATACAATACAATTACATTATAATATGTGTATAATAACGTACTTTGGCAAAATCCATTTTAATCTCTCGAATGTCCGGCTGTGCGGAGGAATCGTTGACAAGGACGGCTTTTCCTTTGTCCAGGTCCTTTTCGCGAGATTGCATCTCGCACGTCCAATTGCTAATGTCGTCGTCAATCTCCTGCCGTTCGTTCGCATTCAACATATTTCGCCTCAAAACTGGCTCCGCTTTCCTCAAAATAACGCTTGTCGGTTTAATGCTAATGAGACGTTTCTCCGCGTGCTTTGTCAAATCTGGATATACTCCTTCTTCGCCAGAACTGGTATCGAACCGCGTGCATAAAGAGATATTTATGACAAATCGTTAATAAACGCATGCCGGAAAATAACGGGTTTAATGACGTTTTAAGCAAGATTGCAGATCCCGTAGAGATTAAAAATTATCAATATCAATATACTATCATAATGTATACCGAGGACTGAGACATATTACAAAATAGCAAGTTTCGAAATGAAAGTAATAATAAAATAGTTAAAGTAAAATAAAAAATATAAAAATAAAGTAATATTATTATATAAATATAATATTATTTATATATGTAAAATGTATATATAAATATATATAATAATTAATAAATTATATATATAAAATATATGTAAATATAAAAATATTATATAAATATACAATAATATATAATAATAAAAATATATAATGAATAATATAATATTTCGAGGAAATTTCGAAAAATCAGTCTTGTGAATCTTAACGGATATAAAAGACTTTTTCACATTAGGATATTATTATTAGTATTAATATTGCATTTCAAAAGACTCACCGCAATATGAGAACAATTCGCTCCAGTGTTTTTCCGTCGGTGCATCGCGATATGAATTCGTACGAGAGATTCTCGACCGGTATATTGTATCTCTCCAACAGAGTTTTCTTCTCGGATTTCTGCGCCACGCTAATTATATCTACCTCCTCGTTGCCCATGATAATGAATGCGGAGAACGATCCGAAGATTACACGTCAAATCCGTGTAGTTTACCTTCGTCGCTCATGCGTTCGTTCGGCGGAGACAACAGTTGAGAGTTGAGTAGCAATCGAACCGGATTTGTTGCATCTCTGAAGGCGGATGCCAATCACGTTCAATTACTATTCCTACGCTTGTCTCTGCTGCATCTGCTACGGCCTTTGATTCGTCAAGTTGCCACGGATACCCGAGTTGTTGATTTTCTACACACAAAGTCATACTGTAACACTTTCCTTCGAAACGATCGATACCTGAAATACAACTCCTTCCTTAAATTTTCACAGAGAGGAAGAATTGAAAGATATAGTTAAAAAAAAAAAATAAATTTGAATTCTTTCTTTCGCCGACAGTTATTTTGCGTTTCGAGTCTTTACAATCCTCTAGCTCGTCAAATAAGAATATTATTTATTTAAAAATTTCAAACAATGGTACGGATTCTAAGTTACTCCTTGAATATAACATACTTAAAAAACAAAAAATAAAAAAAGAATTGGAATTAAAACTATAATAGGCTTCTTTTAAGAAGGCATGCCCGTTTGAAACCTCGAAAAATGAGTACATTTTCTAGATTTTTTTTCAGCGCAACGACTTGATAAAAATTTAAAATTTTTTTACAATAATAATACAATATTATTA
>JBCAUJ010000042.1:1276525-1288478 GCA_038406275.1 Cataglyphis albicans
ATATATATATATATACATTTTTATTTCATTGAAATAAACAATTTTTTAAAATTATTTTTTTGAAACATATTTTTTTTGTTAACATAATAAAACTAAAGTTCTTATATTTTTTATCTATCTTTTTTCAAAAGCAATTTTAATGAATTAATGAGATTTTTGCAGCAAATTACATCAAACCTGATATGATTAAGATAATTTGATGCATATCAAAAATTCTTATTAATTAAAAATAGTAATTACATAACTATATAGCCAATTGGAATGCGAGCTACATTTAAAATAATAATAGCTAATTCAAATCTATCATCTAAGAAATTAAAAATAATCAAAAAATTCAATTTACAGAGTAATCAAAATATAAAATATTAAATTGTTTTCTTTTCTATTTACATCTCTAGTGATCAATGCTGTCTACTATTATATATCCTCGAAATATTATAATCGTCTCTTTAAATAAGGACATAATTCGTTAATATTGTATATATATTCAAACGCAATTTGCTTCTGTATCCGCCTGTTATTATATCGCCGGACTCGAACTTGATCGCTGCAAAACACACGACAATGTCCCACTTTTTGCGACGAGGACGGCGCATTCTCACGCGGAGGTTGCGAGGGGGGAGGGGGGGAGGGCTATCTCGACGGGAGGGAATCCTTAAAAGTCCTTCGTGGGACCCCGCTGGGTATAATAAGGACCTCCGTGAACGCTCGTTATCGGATATCGCCCCGTGTGAATGGGGGTGGGAGGGGGGTTGCATCGTGCTACGAAAAATGCCGCACGGTTGCAAGGCAGCAGGTTGCGCGAGATCTCGACATCCGATACATCCGTCCTGTTCCTGTTACTGCGTGGTGTTCGATCCTGGATTCCGAGTTTACGCGGTAACGTACTCCCTCCGTTATCGCGCCTTTGTCTGGATATATACGCGGTGATCCATCGTGAAACAATGTCGTGTACGCGAAGTAATTTGAGCTTGATTAAGGAGCAAAGGAGAAGCCTATCTGGAGAACTGTTTGAAAATTTGAGTTTTACTTTTTACGATACTAAAATGGAATCTAAATCGAGTAACTAAATTATTATCAAAAATATGTGTAGTATTTAAATTACATACCCTTTCGAGCGAACTTGAAATATTTTTAACACAAGAAGTCGACATTCTTCGCGTCTTAAAAATAACTAATGGTAAAGAATCGTAAAAAAGAATCGTAGTCTCTCGCGAGAAACGCGAGATTGTTATCCATAGCCATTTATCTGCGTTAACGCTTATTGAGGAGACAATTGGAGGTCCGCTACCAAGAGCCGAGGCGTGTTCATAAATTCATTTGGTCTGAACGACTTGCCGTGTCACAAGAAAAGCGGACAAACGAAAAAAGAATAGTATCTCGTAGAAGCTGCACTTTAATGTTCCTTCTCTGTACAATCAATCCGAGACTTTTATTACCATTTTAACGTTTCAATGTTATAATTTTAGAAAGATATAAAAAATTTTCTACATTACAATCAAATTACAATTTAGTCTTGTTTTTTAAATTATATTTCATTATGACTTTGTTTTGAAACAAGTATTTCTTTGCTAATAATTATTTTTTTTTTCTAAATAAAAAAAATAATCTTTAATTATTTTATTTTAAAAATATACTTTTTATTTGATTTTAATTATTTTTTTTTTATTTAAGAAAAAAAATAATTATTTTATTTCAACATATGCTTTTTATTAATCTTTAATTACTTTTTTATTTAAGGAAAAGAATAATTAAAAATAAATAAAAAGTATATTTTTAAAATGAAATAAATAGTATATTTTTAAAATGAAATAAATAAATATTATTTAAGAAAAATTTATTTATTTAAGAAAAAAAAATTAATTAAAAATAAAATGTATATTTTTTTGCAACGCAAAATCGAAACTGTTTAAAATAATTGCTTCCGTAACGACTGAAAAGATTAAATACCGAAATTCCATGTGCGAAATTTAATTACTTGATAAATTTTGATAAATTAAAATGTAGGTGAATAAAGTTATTTCAATAAAAGATAGAATTACCTTTGGAATAGAAAGGAAATTTCTACGAGACAAGAGGATGCGGTTGATTGCATCCTGATCTTTTTTTATCCTCTATTTTCTCTCTCTCTCTATCTCTCTCTTTCTCTTCCTCTTTATCCTCCTTATCCACGACGATCGTGATCGTAATTACTATTTTCTTACGTTCAGCAAGCGGCTTATCTTCCAACGATCTATCTATAGAATCCCGCGTTGGCAACCATCGCACTTCGGCGAATGGCACCGCGAATGACTGCGTTTTGCTCGTACCGTTGAATCTTCCACATTACACACAATTCTCCACAGGTGACTTAATCGGCTTCCCTCTTCTTATTCTTCTTTTTCATTCTCTTCTTCTTCCTGCTCATTCTCCCCGCGCGTTTCTTTCCCTTCCTCGTTTTATACGCGGCTACTTACGTAATCGATCGAAGAAAATTCCTTTCTCCTTTGAAGATTGATTGAGAGATACGTATTATTTTTTGAATCATTTATACTCTGACGAGTTTTATCAGTATTGATATCTTATAAGAGTTTGCTCCGCACGAACCCTTCATTATTCTTATTGTTTATAAATACGACGGGCTCCGATATATTGTCACATTCGCCCTACGAAGATAAGAACTTTATAAACGTCCTGTATCTGGCACGAGTGTCGGGTTTCTCTCGCGTTTGGGCTTTGGTGAGACGGGGAACGTGCTTTCATTAGACTCGAACGCTTGGCACAGATCACTGTTGGGCAGCATTAGGCATTACGAGCAACATTCTCGTGTTCACATCAATTATTCCGGTTCGCGCGGCGTGTATAGGATTACGCGTGACGTCGCCTCGGTTTGATGACAGTCATCTTTAAGGGAGAATGGGGTCTTTCTGCGTGGTACTAATCATTCACGATGTCTCTGCATGGACCGTTGAAAATTCAACCCGTCAGGAAGATTCGTATTTCTAACTACATAATTAATTAAAAATCCAGCTAATTACGATAGCGTGCCAGTTAATTTTCTCTTGCAATGACAAGTCGATCTTACGTGCAAGGTACGATAGAAAAAGCATGTGAAATTGTTTTCAAAAATTTAATAAGACTTTTTCTATTATATTTCTATTATATTAAAAATATAATGGAAAAATAGAAATATTATTAATTTTTCCATTAATATTATATTTAATTTTTGAAATATAGAGATATTTTATTTCTAAGTAAAGCATGTGATATATATATATATATATATATATATATATATATATATGTACAATATTTTTCATGAATTAAAAATAAGAATATTTTTTTGGATGGATCAAATTTCATTTCGACTTTTCGCGATCGCATGTTGAAGATCACTGAAATATCGTTCAGCTGCGCGGAAATATTTCGAAGATATGTAGTTTATCTCTCATCTCGGCAAATAGTTCACGAATGAAGTTCTACATTCCGTCTCTACCTTTCCTTCTCCTCTCTCTCTGTCTCTCTATCTCTCTTCGTGATATTTCCCCCTCCCTTCCTCTCTCTCTCTCTCTCTCCCTCTCTCTTTCTCTCTCGATCGTCGTCGTTGTTGTCGTCGTCGTCGTCGAGCTAAACTCGACGACAGATTTATAAACGGTGTATCTACCAGTACGGAACGGCACGAATCTATGTACTCAATAAGTCTTGCGAGGATCGAACGATGATGACGACGACAACGATGCGAGAAACGTCGTCGACATGCTGAATCCTAGACCGTGTTTCGCGTGCAACGAAATTTATGAAACAAGAAATTTATCGGCAGCCTACGAGAGAACCCGTTCCGATATATTTATGGTTTCTTTATTAACCATACGTTGAAGATGAGTTAATGGCGTTTCAACACCTGCGCGCGAAGATGCGTTTGTTGGTTGGAGACGCGCCTAAAAATAAATACGTCTTTAAATGTCGTTACTCATAATTATTCGATGTACGTTCCCGGGCTCGCTACGATTATTCGTAGAGATTGTTTCTCAAACTAATCAACGTTTTCTTTTTCCTTGTTGCAGCCGTGGTTGTGCGGTACTTGACGAGGCGATACATCGGCGAGTACAGCTCGACCAGTGGTAAGTGTTTATTATCTCTTTTCCATTTGTTACATTTTTTTTTTTTTTTTTTTTTTTTTTTTTAGAATAATTGCCAATATTAAGCGTGAGTAATTACATCCATTTGTTGCTAATTTCGAGGCATCGCTATTCGGAACAAATGACCTATCCAAGTTCCTTTCTCGCTTGCGCTATCGGCTTATCTCTCGAGGGGCGGCACCGATTCGCGCGCGAAATCCTCACCCCAGAGTACTACAAAACGCGAATCTAAATCTTGATCAGTTATCCTCGCGTGCTCCAGCGGACGGCGATGGAAAAATCCGTCGTGAAATATTCTCGCGCTTAAAACCGGACTCTAATTCAAGGGTATCCGTGAAAAATCTTAATCATGGCGCCTCGCAAGCGTCCTGAGGGCATTCTAGCGGTCACAGAAATACATGAGCTCTATAAAGGGGGTAGAGGACAACAGCGGGATTCAGAGGGAAAAAGAGAGAGAGAGAGAGAGAGAGATGCAACAAACAGCGCTGGAACCGTGGAGGGCGGAGATTTAAACACTCGATATGAAATAGAGCCTATGGGGAGGGTCCGCAGAATGCAGATCTCTCCCATAACTCATGCAGGCTACTTCGCCTGTAATAATTGCCGTGCACGCCCGCGGACGTATAAGCTACGGCGAGTTTCGCGGATATCCGAGCCGCCTCGGAAAAATTCACCGTGAAGTATTGTCCCTTTAACCCTGAACCGCCGGCCACTCGTATTTTTGTAACACCTAAGGCCGATCGTACTGCATCCCCGTTGACTGTTACTCGAGTACCACGTCATTTTATCGTGCTAATCGTAGATATATTATGATAACGATAATCGAGGAATGCTCCGAGCGAATATAATTACGTAAAAAATATTTATTTGAATAGAAAGGATTAGGAAATTAAAAGGGAAAATCAGCGAGTTAAATTTTCAGACTTTTGATATTTTGAACAAATATTTGGGTTTTATATATCTTTCTTTTAAATTCAATTATTGATAATTTTTGATGATCTGAATTCAATTAGGATAAATATATGCAATTTTGAATATATAATTTAAAAAAAAATTACAAAACTTTGGTTTGAAATTTACAAGTCAGTTTACGTAGGAAGTTTCTCTTTACTTTCCTCACAACTGCATTAAGGTAATATGCCGAAAGATTTTTCGATACAATAGCACAATCATCGATTTATCGAATATCTCTTGTATATAACTGGCAGTCAGAATCAATCTTGATCTTGATCGATTCAATCGCGATCGATAATGCTGAACGAAAGTGGACGAGTGCCGGCGCGAGTGCTCTCTCCTAACATCGGTATTAATTAATTTCCTGGGAAAATGATGGATAATCAATGTTGAACATAACCAGGAAGCGGATAATCTCGCGTGTCTCCCTCGAAGAAGGGGGATAATCGCTCAATCGATCCTCAAAGATGACGCTGTGGGCGCCACGATCCGATCGCCGTTAATCGAGAATTGATAAAAAAATGATAAGAATGATGATAGATAAAAAACTACGACGCAGACATGACAGCAGCAACATCTGAAGATATTATACAAACTGCTTCGTATAAAATAAAGTAAAACTCATCAAATGTCAGGGATAGAGATAGGAAAAAAACAAGCCTCTTTTTTTTTATTTTCAGATATTTAATATCGTGATTATATCTTGATTACTGATTTTTCATTATTTTTAATTTTTTATAGGAAAGATTGGAATTAACTATTATTTTTTTTTAAATATAGTTTACATTCTATTTGACTATATAGTAATATAATTATTATTTTTAATTAATAAAAATTTTTGTCGTGCATCTAATTGAAAATTATTCAACTCATATCAAGTCTGATATAAGTTATCGCATAAATTTCATTAATTCATTAAAATTACTTTCGAAAAAAAAATTAGTTAAGAATATAAAACTTTAGTTTTGTTTATTATGTCAACAACAAAAAAATATAAAGAAAAATAATATTAGAGTTAAAAAAAATAATGGAAAGAAACTCGTTCTTTTTTTTTTCAATGAAAAGAAAAAAAAATGAGTTTTTTTCAACATAGAAAAAAAACCGGAAATTTTGGAAAATTTTAAAAATAAAATAACGAATCTATGAATTTTTGTAATTTAAAAATTTGAGCTTGCGATTGAGACTGCATACGCGGTATGCGATTGCATGCAGTGGCACATTTTCTTTCTCTCTCGGCGCATCTCGTGTGAAACGAATCGAAAATGCGTCGACACTTCGTGCGACTCGTGCGCGAATTATCGCGTACACTTTCGTTCCCGGTCGTTGGAGAATTACTTTTCCGAAGAAAACGCCCTCAAACGGTGAAAGCGGGGCCATTGATTTTCTTTGGCTAGACCGCGTAGGTGATGTGACGGACATGATCATGGAAAAAAATTCTCTACTATTCAATAAAAATTCGTTTATTTTTATCACTCCAATGAAGCGTGTATAAATATTAATACATAAAATATTATATCGTAAATTCCTAACGGATTAGAGATCCGACGATAAAATAAAGTGTCAATATATTTTAATTAATTCTGAAATAAATTTTTACAAATTTTAGGACAACACACAATTGCAAAGAAAACAAGAAATTTTGAAAATAAAAATTTTAAATTATAACAATTTAAAGATGTCTAAATATGTATGTAGGCGGAAAAATCAGAGACCTATGAATTCAACGATGACGGGCACTTTCGAAGTACCACTTATTTACTGGCTTCCAACGCACGACTTAAATTTGATCTCTCGAAGAAAGATCGAGGATGATCTTCATCGGCAATTTTGATTACAAGGCATTTGTACGAGCACAGACCATCGTCGTTTCACGGGACTCCGAAATAATCGATCCTTTTCATCTCTCGCCACGATACAGCGCGCGCTTGTTATTATTTCGATCTCGATTAACAATGCAAATCTCTTCTTGCGTGGAATAATTCTAGGCAATGATTTTAGAAAGCGAATCTCGTTGCATTGTCGATCCACTCGCTCGCACGGATGGGAACGTTTTGTCCGCGCGCGGAGAAGATGATTGCATCGTGCATCCCCGATAGATCGATGATAGATCACGTAGCGGAGATGGATCTCTATAGTAAAAGTCAAATCCGCGCGATGACAGTTATATCTCCAGTTACATATTCGCCGAAAGTGTGTCACAATCTTTCTTTTCTCGTCAATTTTCGTATCCTTTTTTGCTCTTTGAATTTTTTAGAAATTAAATTTTCTTTTCTCATGAAAGATGTAACTTTTTATATAATCCGATATGCAAATTTGTCTTGTATTTTGATTAGATTTCTAGATTCTTGAATCTACGCTTTATTATCGAAATATCCATTCGTTAAATTCCATTTTATAGATTATCTCTTCGATCGCTCGATTTCTTTCTACAAGCGTGGAAAAAATCGTTGTCTTTCATATTCAAAGTTCAAATTATATCTCACGGTGCAAGCCTGCTTTTTTTTTTTTTCGCACGCGTCGATGTTTCTTTCACGAAAGGATGCAATGAATTTTCCGTCACCACGCTTGGTCAAATCGTTTCTCCATCAACATTGTCCGGCAATAAAAGTTTCTCGAGCGTAACGGCCGCTAATATAACGAGAATCCTTATTTGCTTGTTTCTGCGCTTCTCCATCTCTTCGCTGCCAACACTACGAGGTGTTTATGAGTTTATTTATCGTTTATTTATTACGTTTACCCTGTTAGGGCTACTGTGTTCAACGTGCTTCCGCGTCTTCCCTCCTTCTTTTTTCGCTTCTTCTTCTTCTTCTTCTTCTTCTTAGTGCACGTGCTCCTCGAGCGTTCTAATCAGCTCCGAGCTTTCCCTTTTTCGCTCGTTCTATCAAAAGCGTGCATGAGCTAAGAATCGAAGAAATATATGAAGCAATAAATACATTGTGAAAAATTTCTCTTTCTCTCTCTTGTTTTAGAAATTTAAATATTTAAGGCTTAAGGAATAAAATTCTAGAAAAAAATATGTAAAAATTTGAAAACTTAATTATCTGTTCAAATTATCTAAACATTTAAAATTTTTTTAAATGTACAAATTAAATATATATATATATATAAGCAAATTATGTATGCAAATAAGTCAAATGGTAAATAATTAAAAATCGAATTTTTTTGATCGCAAATTTCCCGCAAAAACCACATGTCATTGTCAATGATAGTAATGACATAGGTTTGTCAGCGTAACTAATTAAAATTATCGTTACCAACTGCAGAGGCACTTTCGCGCATTAGCCGCGTTTTCTATTCTTGGAAAAATGTCGCTCAGACTTTTCCAGAGGAGATCGAAGTATCGTCTATAAATAACGCCGATTAAGAGAGATTGTCGCTGTTTTCGATTTATTTTGCGAGTCTTGTAAGATGCTTTCGGCGATAATAATTGGAATAAAGATAATGTCATGTTCGAAATTGTTATTTGTTGCAGATTTCCTCTACCGACATAGTGTTACTATCGACAATGTTACGACGGAAGTCGAAATACTTGATACTTCCAGGTGCGAGGTAAGTTTCTATAACGAACAATTTATCATTTACGTGTGATCCAAATGAAATCTCGAATAAATATATTGAATATTTACGATAAAATAATTTCTTTGAAAAATATTATATGATTATATGATTTTATTTTATTAAAGAATAAAACATTCCATCGGATAATAAAATTTAAATCTAAATATTTAACTATTTTTTTAATAAAATTTAAATCTAAATATTTTTAACTATTTTTTTAATGAAATTTAAATCTAAATATTTAAATATTTTTTGATATAATGTAATGTGGCAAACAATTTTCAAAGAAATTATTTTTTAGACTTTTAAAATTTTTTTCACTCGGACAAAAATTAACTCAAAAGTATAAAAATATAATTAGTCTCTTGCTAAAGAATTTTACATGCAAAGATTTTAGAACTTTGTTGGAAAATAATTTCACAGTACTTGAGTTTATAAAGATTTCCACTTTTTCGTCACATTTTCGCGGACAATAGCAAGTTGATTTGACAGATTGATTCACTTAGCTAAATTACGTTCGTTTGCGTGCGCTCTCGTGGCGAGGGCAATAAATGATGTATCGGTGCAACGGTATCCTGTGCAAATCCGTATCCTTTCGTGAGCCATTTTACCTTTGCGATCTGCAAAAGAGATCCCGCGTGCTTTCTCGAGACGAATTCTCGCGGCGCAGGTTCCGAAGCAGGATCTTTCAAAGGCCCGGTCTAAATATATCTTCTCTCTTTCAACGGAGGCCCCCGTAGGGCTTCGAAGCCCTTAAGGCTCACGTCCATCATATGCTCGCGAAATAACAAGTGAATGGCGAAGGCAATGTTCTGATATTATCGTAAACCGACTTTGAATCCTCAACATATCTTTCTATAACCAGCAAAAATCGACGATTTAATTTAAATTTATATTCCGCGGTTAATACGAGATGTATCCAGTATTAAAATACTTGTTGGTATTTATATATGCGCGTGTAATCAAACACAATATATATAATATCTTATATTTTTTAATATGTATTATAAATTTTCGGGACACTTTGGAGGATTTTTCATAAATATTTTGTCCGATAAAAAAATGACATTTAACTTAGAATCTTCTTCGCGGATCAATCGATTTCAGATCTACCTGACTTGACCTTTCCCTATTCCTTCTAGAATGCGGTAACGAACGTTGAGGCAAGGCGGAAATCCTGCGAGCTGACCCGTTAGTCGTATATTTGAATTGAATAACGATCGTTTTTAAATTCGAATCTAGGCGACTACGACCGCAACTGCACGAACAGAACGTGGCTTCACCTGTCGCGGCTATAACGCTCGTTGAAATTCCAGCGAGGTCGCCTTATAGCATGTAGGATGAGGTATTGTTCTCCTTTTTCGAGGAATCACCGTTGCTAAACTCGTGAACTCGTGCAATGATAAATTGATCTTGCCTTTTAATCTTTGAAAAATTTTCCATCCAAGTTCTACAAATTAAAAAAAAAAAAAAAAAATATATATATATATGTATTAAAACACAAAATTTGTAAGCTTGAGGATTTTCAAAATTCTTGCATGGCCAGTCGAATTTTTAAAATCTTAATTTATTTTTTCGACGCTTTAAAAGTTTTAAAATTTTCAGTTGCAATTTTTTTTTTTTTAACTATTTAGAAAATATCAAATTTTCAAAATTCTAAAGTTCTAATTTGCCAAGTCCAAATGTCGAAAAATTTAAGATTCTCCAGATTTGAAGTTTCCAACACTCGGATTATGCAAGAAGATAAAGTGCATTCTTAAAACGGTAATTGCCTTGTAATTTGATAATAGTACGAATAAATTACACAACGAGAGAATAAATAGCAATTTGTTTTCGCGAATCCTGCTCCGGCTCCGGTTTTGGCATTTAACTGTATTTTTCCCTCCTCGATAAGCAGTGAGAAAGTTCATTCATAAAAAGTATTTCCTGCATAAGTTCAAGTATTGCGATTTTCTCTGAACATCTTTTCAACGTGATAGAAAGATTGCATGTGTTTTATTAAATTAAACGCATACATCGTAGTAAAGAGTAGATTTTCATGGGATAATTTTATCATTTAATTTATATTTTACTATAATATTATAAGAAAGAAATGTATAAATAATATGTATATAAAATTTATCTTTTTTTTTTTTTTTTTAATAACATGTAATTTAAACCGTGGAATAATTGTTTCATTTCTCGATGGAAATCAAAATGTTTTAAATTTAAGAAAAAATTAAATTATTTCTTCTTCTGGACGATCAGAGATGCGTAATTTTGGAGGGAGGTTTTAATGCGCATTTTTAAAGCGGATTTTCAAAAGCCGCGCTTCTCACGAGCCGCTTACACGCACGTTACTACACCGATAGCCGTTGGTTGTTCGGTAGCCCCGCAACTCGATCAGGCCCGGGTTGTTTTTAGCAAACTGGTTTTTCTACCCACGGCTCACAATTACCGGCTTCCTTTTTTGCGCTGCTCCCCAAATGTTTGCACCTGTCGCTTAAAAGGCCGCGATTCGCAGGATGGCACGCTAGATGTGAATCTTTGAATTCTACGATTCACTTGATCCTTGAATCCTTCATTAAATTCCCTTTATTTCTAAATTTGTTAAGTTTTTAAGTTATTAATTAATCTCTGAATTCTCTGATTTTTAGATTTTTTTATCTGTGGATTTACGTTTTACATATTTATATTCAGGCAATCCAAAAATTATTTTTTAAGATTTTATAATTTATTCTTTTTCGAAATTCAATAAAAATTTTAATATTGATTTTCAGATTTGATTCCATATTTTTCTACATTTAATTTTTACAATAAAAATATGTTTGCAGTAACTTATATAATTATTAATATTTAAATTATCTTTGCGACATCGCGTTGCACTATTAACCGATACTACACAATTTGCTGGACAAGCAAACAATGCTTGTCCATTTAAAGACTCTTGTATATAAAACGTGTAAGAATGCATGCACCGTTATCATACGGACAAAATAGGTAATCTATAACAGGAAGCGATGTTGATGATTTGTATGCGCATAAAATTATATTTTAAATGCTCTTACAAAAATACCACCTGACAATATATTTTTATATTTATAAACAAATTAAACTTGAATTTTCTGGAATTTCTTATTACTATAAATATGAATATGAATATTTTGAATTCTATTAATTTATCAAGAAAATTATGGTGAGAATGTTGTTGGCGAGTAGGATCTAGGAAGATTGATATCGATGTGGATCAGTGTGGCAGTGGTCCAGGAAGTCGACATGTTTCCGTGTAGAAGAAAAGCGGATCGTACACTGTCAACGAACATTCTTATCTAATTCTTCTGTAT
>JBCAUJ010000042.1:1305103-1345956 GCA_038406275.1 Cataglyphis albicans
TGCGCAGGAGAATTCCTTCCTTTCTTCCCTCTCTTCCTTCGCATTTAAAGATTCGCGAATTCTTTCGTCCTTTTGTATTAATTAAAATGCGGTCGACGTATTAATTCTTAATTATTGGAAGATAAATTTAAAAATTTTTTAAAAATATGTTTTAAAAGTTTATAACGAGTACAATTTTTAAATTATTCGATAATTCTTTGAATAAAATTATTGAATATTTAATACTTTTTTTTATGTAAATATATTCGATCTCGAATTTTGGACAAGGAAAAAATATCGCGTGTATTATAATAAACATGATATATGCGCAATTATGAATGTACAGAAATATGTACCAGAGTTTTAACAAGGCACTTATTAACTCAAACATCATAAATATCCTGCGGCGATCGCATCCTGGCGAAATTCCAATGACTCCGCTTCCTCTCGTAAACGTGTCCGGTCTTTATGTCGCCGTTCAATCACCTCTCTCCAAGCAGTGTCTGGTGTTTGCCAAACTCGTAGCATCCGTCGTCGATCCAGTACATTTCTGCCGCTTTGCGAAGATTTAATTCGAGCCTTGGACGATTTCATTGACTTGCAAGAGCGCAATGTCCGCCGGGATATAAATCTGCGAACATGCCCGCGGCATCCGGTCCGCGTTTGCGCCGCTTCCGATCGATGTTTCAACACACGATTCGAGTGTTTCCGCAATATAAACCACTGCCGTGAATCACGCGAAATGGCTATTCTCATACAACTGACAAGTGTGTTGCGAATATCCAGTCTCCGTTACAAAGGAGAGAATATATATCATATGTCACAAATGTCAAAAGTACTATTTCTAAATTAAAAGATTATAAAACATGCAAATTTTTTAAATTTCAAATAGTGATTCTAAAAATATATAGAAGAAATAATAAAGAGTTTTAAATATTCGAAATGTATTTTAAAATTAAATTTTGCGCGTCGGACTATTAATATACTAAAGTTTTCAAATTTATATTCTTGACATTTTGACTTCAAACAATATAAATATAACATCATTTAGAGAAATCAAACATTTCTGTTGCAGAGAAGTGTGCGTGGACGAAGGTCAACAGTTGTCCCTGGCGCACGGATGTCAGTTTTACGAAGTAAGCGCCGCGGAGAGTCCCGCGGGGGCGGCATTGGCCTTTCAAGCGCTCCTGCGGGAGGCGAGATCGGTTCAGCTCCTGCGAGCGTTGCCGATTCGCCGGAAACTGGGTGTACACTCGGTCTCGAGGGTCCTCGGGACGATCTTCGGTAAGAACACTACCAAGGACCGTAAGAAGAGGCCATCGTTGAGCATATGACGCCTTCTATGCGCCCTCCTCCTCGGTGGACGAGACGAGCCTGGTAGAAGGACCGACATCGTCGTCCTCAGCAGCAACGTCTACTCCAATCGCTGACGAGGTCCTCGGCGACGAAGAATCTCCCTTCGTGCTCTCCTGAATTCTGAGGGAAAGCCACCGAAATCAGAAAATCGATTTTAAAGCCATTTTTTTTTTTTGACAAGAGAATGATTTTTTATGAAGCGTTGATGAAAAAAAAAAAATGCAATCACTAGTAGCAATCAAGCTGCCGAGGTCCTCAAGCATTCGGAGTCTAAAGCTCCGAGGATGTAAGACTGATTTTCTGACGCGGGATGGACGCGTAGGATCCAATATACCTTGGAGATGCCTTGGAAGTCTGACGCGTGTGAATTTGATAAAAATATCTAAGGCTCTTCGACATGTGACAGCCGGAAGATCTGGGCTCCGAGAAGATTCCATTTACCGGAGGGCGACATTCTTTAAGAAAACTGTATTTCGAATGTCGAAAGAGAACGTTCGCGTGATGCTCACGAGTGTGATTCTGCTTTTCGCGGTGTTTACGGATTCTCGCGAGAGAGAAGCGAATCGACGCGGGACTCAGAAATTATTCGTGCTTGATGTGTGCATAAAGGTACTTTTTTTTTTTTTAATAATGCTATACCGTTTTGCAGTGATTACAAGTGACTGGCAAGTTGTTCCTGAACGGCATAATCCTTAAGATGATTTACTGAAAATGATTTTTCGGTTACAAATTGTCTCAAAATCATTGCCGCGAGTGCAAATTTTATAATTGGGGATAATACTTGCACATCACTCGGTATCTAAGTTATTACGTTAACTCTAAACAGTATAAAACAGTATTTATTTTCTTCTATTATATTTATAAATCTCCTAAAATTTAAAAAAAAAAAAAAATGTCTGACACATTGTTTTGATTGGCAATTTTGCGCTTTCATATTTTTGCAATCTAAAAAATTAGTTATTTTGCCATTAATCACAATATTCAAATTTATTTGTTGTTTCTTTCTTTCTCTCATTCGCGCCTACGCGAATAAAATATTTTATACTGTTTAGGGTTTACATTTTTTTCTTTTTTTTTTTAATGCCCCGAAAAGAAACCCACGAGTCTTTCAAATTTCGATATATTTCCACTAAGTGGAAAAGATCACGGATTCGATTCGATTATCTGCCTACCGCCTTAATTATTTCTCAAAGATGTTCGCAAGCGGCTCGTTGAGAGCGATTTTAATATCTTCATCGTCAGGCGTGATTGATTCGATGACTTTTAATGTTCCTAAAGAAAGTAGCCTAAGTGTAAATAGCGCGCATGTTCGCTTATCATACTTTGCGAAAAGTCTCGCAGACTTGAGTAATCGTTAAGATTTACATATGAGAAGAGAGAAATAATGAGTACGGATGCTAGAATGTTGAGCCCATTAAAGTCATTTGTCATTGGATTTATTAGCAGTCAAGAATACAAAAAGACGAAAGAATGCATAGTATGTAAAATATATATTATATATATAAGGTTGTAACGTTATATATATAGTGTGACCATTTTAATGGCCAGCAGCGGATTTGAACACAAAATTATCACACAAAATTAAATTTTTTTTTTTATTTTTTGTTTTCTGTATATTTTATTTTTTGGTATAAAAAAATGAAAAAAATAATGGCTTTTAATGGGTTAAAAAAAATATTGATGATCGTTTGAATGACTGCCATGTTTGCCACTGACAGACCGATCATCGCGGGTCTTGTCAACTCTATATCGTAGAAAATGTTGGTCGTTCGCCTTTTTGCTAAGCTCTACAATCAGATGTTTTATAAATCTCCTTTTTTTCTACGACAAGCATAGAGACTTACGATCGATTTTTGAGATTCACATAATTCATAAATACTTTCAGTGCCTTTCAACCCAATAAACGGTGTTTTTTTTCCTTTTTTTTTTTGCCAACAGCTGACACGCTTAACGACGTGAGTTTCAATGAAGAGAAAATTCTATTTTACATTTAAAAAATGGATAGTCAATGAGCTGTGAACCGTGCTATCCCTTTTTAGCGTGTCAGCTTTCAGCAAAAAAAGAAAAAAGAAAAAAAAAAAAATCGTAAAACTCTTTCAGAGTTGGCTTCCTCGAAAGAGGAAAGACTCAACGGAGTGCGTATCTACCTTTTTCACGATACATTCCACTTGAAATTAGCATCTAATGTGTGAGTGCGTAATTCGATTCCAGGCAGATGTCGATCGCTGTATTCGAAGTGCTAGTCACTTGTTATCGAGAGAAGATAATAATAAAGGAGCGTCTTTTGTTAAACCTCGTCATAAGTCACCTCGTCATAAGTCACCTCGTCACAAATTACTTCGTCATTAATCTCACCACAAGTCTCCTCGAGTCCCATTGTTCCATCGTCTCTTCCCTTCGAAAATCATCGATGATCATCGAGGGTAAGTCATTTCATCATTTTCAGAGAACCGAAATTATTTTGATAAATAATTATACATTTATTATCTACATGTATATATAAATCAAAATAATTCTACGATTTTACATTTTCAAAAATTTTTATATATGTTTAATAGTATTTGCGATTCAGATGTTGACTAGATCTGAAAATAGCTCATTACTGTATTGTTTTATATGCGCCAACCGCGAGTCTCCACGTCGTCACGGTCGTTGATTTGATGAAAAATCGACCGGGTAATCTCGCGGATGGCGAGAACGAATTTAGCGAGCTTCGTTAAATGAATTTGCCGTCGACCAAATAACTAGTGATTCGGGCCAAGGTTTCGAGTGCAGGTTTCGTGTTCGTCCGTCTCTCTCGGGCCGCGATACAGAAATAAAATACGGCTCCCCGATGTATGCATTCCCTCGTGATGACGGCACGATCGTCTCGCACCTCAACGGAAAAATGCAAAAAGAAAGGGCGGCGGCGAGAAGCGATCCAACGAGAATAAAGGGTCGAGTATCTCGCAAGATATATCTACGCGAGTCTTAAATTTTCGACCATAGAAATTTCACCAAGATTTTAATATCGGATTACTATAGCAGTCCTAATATTCATGTATCAGCATAATAACAAAACATAACATATAATAATAATAAAATATATGACACGTATTTTGAGAGAGAAAGAAGATATATAATTCTTGAAAAATATTTTACAATTTCCGTAAACGATTTTTTTTAGTAAGAGAAAATTAAAAGAGAGAACATGGATTATTAAAATAAATTTTTATATCATAATTCAGCAATTTATTCTTCTTCGCTTCTCAATTTTACGAAACAATTTCATTTCATATCTCGATATCTGAACTAAGAATCTACATCGACCTTCAAACCTCTCGTGTATCATGGGCGAAGAAATTGCGCGAAACTTCTTCGCATATCCCGGCGTGACATTACGAGGTGATAGCAAGTACAAGGTTGAAAATCCGATCGGGTTTAAGATTTCCGAGCGCGCGAGACGTTCATCGCGAGTCATTTAAGTCTCTAAGCGCTAGAGAATTCCCCGTAGGCTCTCGTATTACCTCCTGAGTCCTCTACACCCGATCCTATCCCGAACAAACCCCGCCGTCCCTCTCCCGGCGTCTTCCCCGAAGACAAACGATCCGACTGTACAGGTAAAACGATGCCCTCGATGTCGTCGATTTATCGCCACGACGACGTTGCGACACAACGTGGGGGACTATGTCGCTCGAGGACTATATTGGTTCGCCCAGAGGCCGGATAATTCCAATTTGCGTATTTCATCTGGGAAATCGAAACCTCCTAAGCTGAGCTCTGAGATTCTCTCCGCGAATAGCCGGGGTCAATTTGATTCTCTGTTGCATTCAAGAAATTAGAATTTTTTGTTATATTAAATGCCCATTAATCTCTCTCTCCCTTTGTTGTAAAAAATTTTTCTAAAGTTATTTATTTTATTTATATTATTTATTATTATATATATATATATATATATATATATATATATTATTTATTTATATTTATTTGTTATGATTCATTATTTATTTGTTATGTTAATTTTATTTTTATAGTTATTATTTATTTATTTGTTATATTTATTTATTTATTGGAAATTTAACAAAGAAGCGAAATTTATAATCACCATGTCATAAGACAATATAAGAATATAGTTCGAAACTTTTTAAAACTTTAACTTTTTAAAACTTTTAACCTTGCTTTTAATTTAGTTATATAATTTACTTTGATGCACATTTTTTTATTTCAAAAATGAGTCGAGTGTATTAAAAATTTTTATATTAAAATTTTTAATTATAAAATTCTACTCGAAACTCTTGTTTTCTAAAATTTAGTTTACAAAGACCAATAGCCCTGTAACACGATATTAATATTAATTAGTAAGAGTATAGAGTATAGAAGCGTATTAGGTAAGAATCAAATTAATTTCCGATTAAAATATCGCGTACACGATTAGTAGCCGAGACGAGTGAAGCGCTCCTCGCGGGTGGCGTTACTCGCTAACGAAAGCGCAATTTAATCCGGCGTGGCTCGCGATATCACCGATAACGATATCCCAAGCTTATCTCGCGTCGCACCGGGAGAGAACTGCCGCGCCGTTTCGCGCGCGAAAAATCGGCGGCGGGTCGTGAGCGAGCGGTGACTTTTTCATCGTCTTAATCAAGGCCGGGGCTCGCTCGCTTTCATTTCGGCCCCCACTTAATTAACGACGCCATTGGCACGACAATTAGAAATTCAGATTCATCCGAGCATGAGCTCGCCCGCGAGGCCGACAATGACCACCTGCCGATCCCGCGGAGCGACTTTCGACAGGGTACGATAAGCCGAGGGGGGAGGGGGAGGGGGAGAGCCGATGTCGGGAGGGACGCGCACGGATGAGAAAGGGGGCCAGGCGGGGGCGACGCGAAAGAGAAAGACAGGAGAGACAGCACTCCGGCTCACTATCGGCAAAAGGCGAAAGCGACGATTTCCACCGGTGTTATCCGACTCGCCGCGGCTCGGTGAAAACGATGCTTAGGCTCCCTGCTCGCGGGGACCCTCGCCTCGCTGCTCGTGTCGTTGGGAATAAATCCGTTCTATGGATGTTGCGAGCGCGCATACATCCGGCTCTTGTTTCGCCGGGCACGGTGATACCTCGGCGAATCTCGGGGGAAGAGATAAAGTTGCTTTCGCCGAAAGCATATCGAGGTTAAAATGTATAGATGCGTTGGTCTTGCGGGAGCACGTTTCTATTTGCCGCGGAATTAATATGGAATCGGAGCCTTACATCGGATTATACATACTTGAATTATATCTATCCACATCGATCTAGCTTGAAATTGTGAAAATGTACGTAACGCGAGAATTAGATGATCACGCATCTCTGGCGATAAATGTCGTCCTTACGTAAGTCTTAGTAACTCTTTACGTAAGTTCATCTTTATAAAAGGTATCCCAGATAAACATGTAAATAGAAAAAGAGAAAATTTTTTTTAGAAAAAATGGTTTTTTTATGAAAAATGAAACAAGCCTCTTTTTTTCGAAGATTTTTTTTTTCAGTTATTTAATATTTTTATATTTTGATTACTGATTTTTCATTATTTCCAATTTTTTAGATGATAGATTCGAATTAACTTATTATTTTGAATGTCGCAATTGGTTATATAGTTAGATAATTATTATTTTTAATTAATAAAAGTTTTTATAATGCATTTTATTGAAAATTATCTGAATTATGTCGAGTTTGATATAAATTGCCGTAAGTCTCATTGATCCATTAAAATCACTTAAAAAGAAAAAGAATATAAAACTAGGTTTTTTAATTATATTAATAAAAAATAGAAAAAAAATATATTTTATAATTTATAATTACATTTTATATATTAATATTATATTTTAAAAAATAATAAAAAACAATTTTTTTCATTAAAAAATTGTTTTTTTTTTTTTTTTTTTCAACTGTCTTTTTCTACTCGAAAAAAACGCTTTTTTTAACTCTCCACTCCTACATTTAACATACGAGAGATGTAAAGATATATTCTTCGATTAAATTTCGCAAAAATTCTTAGAGCGAACAAAAAAAAAAAAAAAAAAAATTCAGTAAAATAATAACGAAAACATGAACGTGATCGAAATTTGTTCACCGTGCATTTCGTGAATTTGGGAATAAATCTCAAGTAGCGACTTTTCAAAGTGTTCGGATGCCAGATACTAGGAGATTCTATTCCGCGATAAGGACTTCGATTACCAGATGCCCCGCATTGTGGAGTACGAGGTGCAGGAAACGGTATTCCTCGTGGCCGGCCTATGTGTATGTGTGTGCGTGTGCGTGCGTGTTTCATATACACGCTACGCGTCAGCGTACGCTGTACGCGCCGGCTACGCTCGCTCGCGTCGTGACTGCCAAGGTCGTAAGGTCGACTCGCGTTGCACCTTGCACCTCCGTCTTCAGACGAAGGCGAGAAGGAACCAGCCTGCGAAGTGTCTAGCCTCAGGCGAGAGTTTGAAATTTAATATCCCGCGCATAGCTCACCGTTCTCCCCCGGGCCTTCTTCATCGGGCCCGGTCTAGGCTACATACAGTCCTTTGTAGATTATCCCTCAGAAGGGATTATACCGAGAGATTACCGAGAAAGGCAAGCGCGAGAGGCCACGAGGTAGGCTTGCGCTCTTGGGATTCGACGATCCGTCTCGAAGGGTTTTAATCTTCACGCCGAGAGATGATACGCTCGTTGCATGGGATACGGCGTGTCTCGTGGAGCTTTAAAACGTCTTAAATGTACGCGATAACGATGTATTAAAGGACGATTATATATAAACTTCCCATTTAAATGAATAAATAAATCTCAAGAAAACTGATGATAACAAAACTGGTTAGATTCTTCTAACGAATCTTCCTTACAACTGTCACCAAAATCTATGACTTTTGCTTAAGATTTTGCCAAGTATTTTATACAGTTTCCAAGATCTTAGAGATTTTTTTAAACACCCTGCATTGTCATTGTTTTCATTAATTTCATCAATTTTATTATATTTTTCCGCTATTTTTCTCTGCAAATATCTAACTAAAATCATTAATCATATTTGCTAAAATATTACTGAAAGTCTTTATCCGTCATATATATATATACATATATATAACATAAATAGAATCTTCGCTATTTAAATAGATATTCTCCTTAGCAAGTATCGCTTCGCGGCATCGATGTGACGCTCTCGCGAAACGTCCGACTAATCCGAGATAAGAGAGTGAGCAGAAAGTGCTAATAAAATGGTAGCAGCATGAGAGATAAACGTAGCGTTAAATCAACGAATGGAAATGAAAGAGAAGTACGAATATCTGTAATTAATGCGCGACGTTACCACATCACGTCGTAGAAGCGAATCGCGATAAACTCGCGATAGGTATTCTCGGTCATATGTCGCAATAAACGCGCGTCGCTTAATCCCGCCACTCCGGAATTTCTCGTCGCGGTGTGATGCTGCACGATAAGTAATTAATGTCACGTCGTGTAAGTATAACGTACTCTTTTCAATGGAAGAGTGTATTATCACTTAAAAACGAATGGTCTCAGTTATAAGTCCAATAATAACAGCAATAGGCTTAGAGTATTATTACAATTAAATAAAAAATTGTTATTTTTTTTTTTTTTTTTTTTTAACAAATGTGCATTAAAAGTGTACGTTTTGAACCGTTTTTGGTCCATCTTTAGCATGAATATAAATGAAGATTATTTTAAAATTTGACATACACAATAATTGTTGCTGCAAATTAATTTCAAATTAGGATTAAAATTAAAATTTCTGATTTTTAATCTTAAATTAAAATTAAAATTAAAATTTCTCAATTATTAATTTTAATTTGAAATTTGACAGCTACAACAAATATTGTACATGTCAAATTTTTAAATTCTAAAATTTATATATTTATATCCATGGATCAAAAAACGGTCCGAAACGTAATTTTTAATGCATATTTGTCAATAAAATTTAACAATAATAAATTTGCGCGTCAATTCTCACGCTCTGGCTCTTATCTGTCAGTTTTCCTTAATTGTCAGTTATAAGTATGACATTGTAAAGTGAAGTTTCACTGAAAGAATCAATTAGAGGTACTTTCCCTGTTTCTCAATCAATGATATTTTAAAATACATTTAATATATCTATAAATTTTTGCATTACTTTTTTAATCAGTAAATTTTTTATTGATTTAATTTAAGAAGAGTATCACAGTACATTTTCATCCTTTTACTTTCTTCGACGGATCGAATCGACAATATATGATTCAAGGAAATAATTCATTTATAAAAAATAGAAATATAGAATTTGCGTTAAAAAATGAGAAAGTAAACGAAGAATTCTAATTCAAGAGCTTAGTTACATTCGAGAATTTTTTGAATCTAAGATTTAAAGGATCTCTCTCTCTCTCCAAGAGTACAAGAATACAACAGTTGTGAAAGATTAAAGAATTCAACAACAATCCGAACATGTCGTACATCTCGAGAATGTAATAACGTAGAGATAATAATGTGGAGATGTAACGGTCCGATGATCTCTCGAGGCATCTAGTTTCTCCTGAGAATTTAAATTCCCGCAGCTGCCATTTCGAAATTCTAAGCGCTCGCCTATAGGAAGCTGCGTCCGCGTTCCGCGTAGATCATCATATTACACCCGGTAATTGGCTGCTTTGTTTGTTTACGGCTCGGGGATTACGTTAACATCTCCTCGATGCTTCCCGCCGCTGTATGCTTTCACCTAAACTCCACCTCGCCGTTTATCCGCAAACTCGCTCGCTCGCCAAAGTTCAGCGTGACTCGCGCCGTTCGATCGCGCGTGGCGGCGACTTTATCAGATACCTGCTTGAGAGAGAACGATCTGAAAGATGAAACGGTGGGTCTGATTGTCGGGTAATTGGCCGCGCCATTGTTTGTTCATGGCTGAGGGAGTACGCTAAGATTCCTCATCGAAGATGATTGGCGTGCTTTCACCTAAGTCCACACCAACTGCTCATTGTCTTAAACATTTCTCGTTTCGCGCTTGTATACGCAGCCTTCCTGCCTCCTGATCGATCTACATTCGTACGAGAACGAGGCGATTTGCAAGTATCTCGAGGGAATATTAGCAGTCAAGAGCGAAAGATATAATAATATCGAAACGTAATTGCACCGAGAGATATAATCACGACTATATAATCGCGTCTCTGGATATAATATTTTTAAGGATTAGCAAGGATTTCCCACACCAACTGCCAAAACATTTTACGTTATATAAGTCTTGTATTATTTTTTATGAATTTTTTAAATATTTGATTTTAATTTTCTCTTAAACAAAATATAAAAATATAAATATAAGAAAAATATATCTTTAATAAAAAATTAACTATCTCTCTTTTAATACATCAGATAACGTAATCTAAGATTATAACGTAAGAAAAAAAAAATTTGACAGTTCTCAATAATGTCTCCGGTAAAAAATCCTCCTCAACGTTTATCAATTCACAATTAATATTCAAAATTAATATGATAATAGAGGAATCGTATATAAATATTTTCTAATTCGATATTCATCTCCGAGCGAGTCCGGAGGTCGGTTTATTAGAGTAAAATCCGGCGCGCGAACTCGCGGGTTTTTTTAACGCGCAGATTCCGTTCACGGAAAATTCGCGATTATCGCGATCGTGCTTCTGGGCCAGCGATAATTAGTAGCGATTATCTTACCACCGCGGGACTTTCTACGACGAACAATGGAGGCCGATAAATGGCCGTCATTTTAAAGCGCGATAAAGAAGCATTGCAAATTACGGTACTCCAGATAACCGGCGACGCGATTTCTGCGGAGTTTCCTCTGATAATAAATTTATCGGTGTAAAATACTGTACTTTCATCCGAACTAATTAGCGTCGCTAAATTAAACATGTAATCCATTTCGGCTCTGCATTATCTGATGTATTAAAAGAGAGATAGTTAATTTTTTATTAAAGATATAATTTTTTTTTATATTTTTTGTTTGAGAGAAAATTAAAATATTTAAAAAATTCATAAAAAAAAAAATAAATAAATAAAATAATACAAGATTCATATAACGTAAAATGTTTTATTTCGAGGGAGGCGACCTTTGTTTAATGAATTTAAAGTCACAATTTAAACACACTTGAACTCTTGAACATATTAATTCACAGAGCCAGAGTATCTTTTCCTCGGTATTGGTCGTAAAGTAATTTCGCGCAGCGAAACGAGAAATTAGAAATACCCAATGGCGCCAGCTATTTCAACGTATCAATTATCGCGATATAATTACAATGAAGGCCGCTCTGCGAGGAGGCAAGCAGCCAACGAATGCTGACGTAATCGGTTTAATCGCTTGGGAAACTAGCGTTCAATCCAATTCTCCAATTTGCCGTCGAGTGGCAACGGCGAGTTTACGACCGCCGTATGTTACACATTTTTACGTTAAAATACGCGATATTGACAAACGTTTTGCGTCGAAAGTGGAAATTACTCGGAATACCTGCCGTGCCCGGTGGGGAGCGGGGAGGGAGGGAGGGAGGGAGGGACCGTGGAGGAATTAATAATCGCGGCGAAATATGCAAATCACTCGCGTGGCAAACGCGAGAAGGTGAGCGAGCGATCGTCGCCGCCGCTGTCATAATTAGGCGCGCGTTTATGGCCGACCGTATTTATTACGAGCGATATAAATCCGAATCATTAGAGAGATAAGCGGCGGTTTGAGCGCGATTTTTTCCACGTTTTTCATTTTGCCAGGCTATTCTATATTAAAGCGCGCCGCTTTTCCAACTGTTCGCCCCGATTCGGAATTGGGACAAGATTAAGTGGCGGATATATGAGGTCTAATTTTAACTGAAGCCGGCGTAAAAATCTAAGGGAGATGAGTAATGGGGAGAGATCCGAGTTATTTAATAATTAATAAACATATATTAATTAAAATGTACGATTAAAAAAAATATTTGCTTTGTGATTTTTTTATGGAGTATATAACAATATTCAAAAATTTGAAATATTTAATAATTTAACGTTTTTAATGTGCGTGTATTCTTAATAAAAAAAAATTTGCTGATTGGATTATAAATTCTTTGACAGATAATTTTTTTTTTTTTTCTCTGGCTCTTTATTTTTTCACATTTTAGTGAATCTTTTTTATGAATCTTGAGCCAAAATGTTCTAATCAAAGCCGTTCAATCGCAAGATTTACGAATCCAGCATAGTCTCGGGCTGTGATAATCCAGAAACATGATTCGCTTATCGCGATAACTCGGGATTAAGGCCATTAATTGGAACGTTAGCGAAAAAATCGTCCGTTTCATTCTACTTTTCGCGCGACCTGCTTTTCGAAAGCTTATATATAGATTTCTTATGCGCGTATTTATGATAAATTCCGACTCATAACAAAGTATCGATGAATTAATAATGTCGAGATTTTTAAGCAAAACATGACATTATCTTCTTAACTAAATGGGAAAACGCTCGCGAAAGAAACATGGATGTAAAATTTGCCATTAAAACATTTTTTTAACTAAAAACTTTTATTTAAGTACTTAATAATATCGTAAAAAAAAAAAAAAAAAAGTTTTTATCGAATCTTAGCTGTAAAAAATCTTTCGTGGACATCAAATTGAAATTGAAATTTATTAGTGAAAAAATGGATCGGTGCTTTTTAGGCGCGACAGGAAATATCGCCCACGTGTAAACTAGAAATGAACTTGTATGGCACATCGCGTGCGCGCTTAAGAAGAACGATTGTTGGAATGATGAAGAAACATGACGGTACCGTTTCCATTGTAGCCGACGCGTTATTGCTTTTATTATAGTCTCCGACGAACGGTATAGTAACGGCGGGAGTCTCGGGGATGCGTCTCAAGTACGGTACGAGCGATATAGACGCACTCAATCATATGGGTTTTGAGGCTCGGTTCGAGAGAGGAGCTTCCTCTTTCGATCTGGTGCCAGGTCGTGAGATGCCTAAGAATGCGAACAGTCGAAGCTCTCTCGACGAAGATATTCTTCCTCGTCTCGACCCGATTGATAAATGCCTGGTTACGCAACAGGTGTATACTGTTGAATAAGCCGGAAACATTTTCCTTTCGAGAGATTAATCGCGCTCATTGTGTTGCGATATATCCTGGAAATGTATCTCCTGTACACTAGGCTCTTTTACAATGTAATAATAGTAATAAAGATTTTTTTTTTTATTTCGAAAATAGCAAAAGTCTTGTACGGATAGAAACTTTATTTGAAATAATCTAATTCGTATAGCTTGAAATTCTATTTTTTCATTTATATAGGTTTTGATTTTTGAGATATATTTTGAGATATATTTTATCATAATAGAAAAAAAAAAAAATCAGAATTATATGTATTTTAAAAGAGATTTATTTATTTTTTTTTTTTTCGAATTCAAACAGTACTTTTAGTTTATTTTTCTACTTTAATTTTTGTATATTTTATTATAATAGAAGAAATACCAATATTAAATGTGTGTTTTAAAGATTTATTTTTCAAAATTCAAATAGTAATGAGAATTTTTTTATTGTATCATTTGAAAAATAGCAAAAATCTGGTGTCGATAGAAGTTTTATTTGAAATAATCTAATTATAGTTGGAAATTTTATTTTTTATTTCCATATTTTAATATTTTTATATATTTTATTATAATAAAAAAACCAACAGAATTATGTGTTTTAAAAGAGATTTATTTTTCAAAACTCAAAAGTGAGACATTTATTCGAATGTCAAATAAAATTAAGATCTTTATTCAAACTAAAATTAAATTAAATATTTGTGAAAAAATAAAATAAATGAGAAAGCCGAGTAAAACGTATGAAAAATAGAAATGCAAATGTGTTTGCGTAGAGAAAATTGTGGAAGGAGCGGCGTGGGGAGAGACAAAAAGCGAGAAAATGATATTAATAACACATGTTCGGACGCATAATGCGAGGGAGAGAGACTGGCACCGAAACGGCTCGCATGAGCGGACACGCAAAAAGGTTTTCGGCGCCGCCCTTTCGCCGATGTCGATCTTATTGTCTCGTATTCGAACACTCGGTGGCGGTTTCTACCCCGCGGCCGCGCTTAATACAATTTCCGCGTATTGTCTTGAGAGAGAAAGAAAGGAAGAAAGAGAGAAAGAGTGGTCGCGCTTTCTTGCAAAAGCAGCGCCGCTTTATGAGATCGCCACGGCATCGCGATTATATTGTTACCGTGGTTATAGATACACACTCGGGAGAGCGGACTATCCATTATATCCGCCGGATAAAATAAAGATGTATTGTCCTTATAAGCGCGGCAAGTTGCACTCGCACGTGCAGCATCGTTTATCGTTATCGAGCCCATTAAATGTCATTGTTCCATTCTTTCGAATGGAGGATAAAAATTCTAATCCTTAAGAGATATGGGTAATAAAAATTGGTTAAATAATTAAATATACATACGTTGCGTTTAATTTTTTTTTTTTTTTTTTTTTAATATTAATAATTCTCTCTCTTGTATACGCAATCATATATTGTTCAATGTGACTGGATTTAATCTAAAAGATAATCTCGAGCGAGAATAAATACCTTCCCGGACTAGAATAAGAACTTTCGATAGGAACGTTCGCTTCTTTATAGGAGACCTTTACAATGGCTACATCATTCCGTTAGGTAATTAACTCTGCTAAACGATGACACGTTTATTACATCGCCAGATATAGTTCTCTACAGAGGAAAAGGATGAGAGTCGTTCTCCAAGTCGATTATAACGGTGCTCGTGAGCGTTTAAATGGATCAATCTAGACACGTCGAACAGATCTACGAAATGAATGGAATCGACGAGGGAAGAAAAAAATAAAAATTCGACGCGAGTGATGGAGGACGCGTGCGGGTCAGCCATTGTTCCGGCGAAACACTATCGCTCCTCTCCGCTCGCTTAATTTCCTTAGATCCACGTATTCCTGGCCGATCCAACTGCGCGAATTCCATCTTCCGGAATTATATATAATGATTCGATTACGCGGCGGAACCTCATAATACAGGTTTTCTTGCCGGTGCCGCCACACACGCAGCGCCGATCCTCTTCGGATGTAAACCAGTTCTCGGAGCGGTTAATGAAACTTTGTGTCGCTTACCCCAATGCCCTTTTCGTTGAATATTATTGCGTGCAATTACCTTCTCGTCATCCGTGCACTAATGACTAATTTATCATTAATAGAGCTCGTTTAAAGGAAATTTAATGGATGTCATTTTGTTAGAAATATTTGTTCTTCGGTAATTCTTTTTTGCGTAAGGTATATTTTGTATTCGTACAATCGCTGATTGTTTAAAATTAATTACCGTCTCTTTGACATGTACATAATATATACAGGGTGAGCCTAAACGTTCCAGCCAGGCTTTGAGATTTTATAGGAAATTTAATTCTGAAGAAAATGTTTCCTATAAACATATGGGGTGAACTTTTTTAAGGAAGCATTTTTTTCACCCATGTTTCGGATTGAGAACGCAATAAAAGAATCGTAGAACTTTATAATTAACGTAACGATAAACTCTGTGATATATAAGACGTTTATTAAATAATTGACATATTTATATTAATTATTATTAAATAATTGATATAATTTAAAATATTTGTATAATTTAATATTCTTGTATATACGTATACATGCCGAGGAAAAGAAAATTCATTCTCTTCGTGATTGTCAAAGCGCTTTACGTAACAGAAACAACAAGACAGATCCCGCAGATATTTATAAAAATAAAAAAATTTGCTGAAGCGTCTCGCACGGAAGGGTTAACATATCGATCGCGTATCGACACACGCAGATGCTTTATACGTACAATTATATACACGGACAGAGTGAGTGTGACCTAGAAACACATTATCGAGATACGCGGCGACCCACTCATGTTACACGTCCGACAATCCGGAACGATGCGCTCGCACGCCATTATCATCGACGCCCGCTTCGAACGTCACCGTCATCATCATCGTCAAGCCAGTGGTAAAGATCTCTCTATGTCGTCACCTATAATTAACGTTATATCATCTGGCCTACTTTTTATCCCTCTAACATGGAAGCGCAGCGCGAACTCTCGGCAAGCGTATAATCAGTTTGCAAGAGAAACTCTCTAGGAATAATTAAATGCGCAGATTCTTGCCGTTTTATTCTGCAATTATTATAGTTTAAGACAATTGGAAGAGATATGTGTGAACTAGAAAATGAAACACTATCGAGATCGCAGATTTTTTTCACAGATATAAGCGTATTATTTTTTTTTATTTTTTTTTTCTTTATATAAATTAATTAAATTCAATAAATTTTATTTTTTTATATAAAGTGAAAATTTTTCTAAAGACACCAGGAAGATACAAGATTTCCCGGTATAGTGCCGGATTCTAACTAAAACCCTTTCTTTTCCCTGCTGATTTTTGTCAGGGTTCACCCTGCCCTCGGATAGGAACGCGAGAGAGAAAGAGAAATCGCATCTTTTTTCCTTATCAGTTCTCTAACGGTAAAACAACCGACCATTGCATTTGCGTATGCGAGGCCCTCGCCGACTAACGGAGTTAATTAAAATCGTTAAGGATGACTCGTCCCTTATAAGGATTGTCTGGGACAAGTAATCTTCGTGGTTTTATTAGCTTACAAAAATAATATCATGATGAGACCCTCTCTTTAGAAATCCTATTTTATTTATTCTAAATAAATTATCTAAAAATCGCGCAACGATTTAAAAAAAATACCTTATCATTAGACAGTTATATATAAAAATATACAAATATTAGGCACTTATGAAGGCATTAAGAGTCGAAGCAAACATATTGCTGATATTGCCGATCACACAGTCGGTTGAATCGAAAATTATCAATCGTCTATGAGAAATAATCCTTGTCGAAAAAAAAAAAACAATATGGTGTTGACAGATTTATGACGATAATTATCGCGACCGTTATCTCCGCAATCGTTTATATTCAATCTAGCATCTTACAGTAATTCATCGGTTGTGTAGCTTCGTGCACAACGAACGACATTTGCTTCGGCAATCGCAAAAAGTTTTCGTTAATAATATCGTCGCAGCTTGGACACAAACTCGATGGTAACATTTTTAAATTTTATATAATCTTTGTACATTAAATTTATATATATATATATATATTTTTTTTTTAATTTTAACATTTATATAAAAATATGTTATAGCCTTGAATTGTTATAAATTTTAATTTTCGCATTCTAAAATTTGTATTCATATTTGATATATAATGTATATAGTAATAGGACCAATATTTTCTTTAGCGGAAGGATAATATTATTTTGCGTCTCATTTTAGCTTACCCGCGATATTTTGGACGATCATATGCTCGAAATAGGATTTCGTCTTAATGTAGACCGATGACTCTTGGGCGCTGACGTTCGTTGCGTTTAAACAAATAACGGGATAAATTCGGCTGATCTGCGACGATTACAATATCGTTCTATATCAAGCGCGGTTACGCTAGTGAAAATAATTTTTGATGAAAAATAAAAAATAAATTTTTTTTTTTCTTTTTTCCTCACAAAAATAAAACAATTCTTCATTTTAAACTAAAATAGCACTGTCGACTATTTTTAAGATGAAAAGTATTTTTAACAAGCTCTGTCATCGATAGCAGAAAAAATACTTTTTTTCGGCTCATGTTTGCGGACAATTTCTTGTCCGGAATTAAATTTTCTATAAAATCTCAAAGTTTGGTCCCACCTTATATAATTGTTTCATTCATACATTTCTTTCCCATTGTTCTCGCTATATGTTGCTATGATAATACATCGGTTTCTTATATCGATCACTGACACATCGCTTCAGTCTCGTGATGACGAATCCGCGGGGCGGATCTCTCGGCCGGATCATCGTACGGTTTCTAGATTCGCGAGTTGATACCGATTTATTAATAACCGCGCGCGCGCGGTAGGAATTTTTCTTTTCGCGGTGCATTCACTTTCACTCCGACTTTAAAAAGCAGGAAGTAGACGAAAGAAGAGGCGCTCGCGCTCGACCGGTTTTGCCTTCGATCCTTCGCAGCCGCAGCGGCGGTCAAAGAATCTCTCGCTGCCGGCATTGTAATAGATGCTCATATAAGGCGCTGCCAGGAAGTGGGCCATCCTCTCATTCATTTTGCCCCCGTGCCTCTATTTGCCTTTTAGCCGGCTCTTAAAGATGATTATTCTTTAAAACCCGAGACACGCGCTTGCCGCTTACCTCGGAACATCGTCAATCTTTATACGGCCTTTTCCTCTTTTTTTTTTTTCTCTGTCATCTGTGAATGACATCACTCGAAAATACTTTGTGCGTTACGCAATATTCGAGCACTTTTCTCTTTCTTCACGAGGCATCGATAGTGAGAGTAAAGACAGATATACGTAATTAATCAATCGAGTAAAAAGATTCTAATTTATCTACATTAAATACATTTTTATCGCTTATCCATTTATCTCTTCTACATTACTTTATAAAACGTTTTATTTCTAAAAAAAAAAAAAAAAATTATCAATGGCGGAGTAGCTTTCAACGTTTTTACGACTTTGAATGACCTCTTTTGTTTTATATCTCGAGATAAAATCCATTTCGACAATACCGGACTCGAGCAGTCTCATTAAAAAAAAAAAAAGTCGCACAGTAGCAATTAGCGGACACGCAAATGATCGCCTCCGGCAGAGAGAGAGAGAGAGAGAGACTCGAAAGAAAGAGATTCTATTCCGGTGACATGAAGGGTCGAGAGAGGTAGAAAGGAACTACGGGACCGGAAGAATTTTGTTATAGCCTCTCTTTCTCTCTCTCTCTCTCTCTTTCTTTTTCTTTCAGCTCGGGTTGTCTGCTGTAACGTTTCTCGTGTGCATTCGCCTGCCCACGCGAGGCGACCGCCCCTTTAACATCGGCGGTATTCGCCTGATTTATGAATGCCCCGGCTATATTTAACAGCATGTTCGCCATTGAAGACATGCCTTAGGCAGAACGCGCGAGGCGAGCCCGACGAGCGGTGAGGAGAGGAGAGGAGAGGAGAGACGTCGCGCTCGCTCGCTCGAATAAGGGAAGAGGACGGAGAGGGAAAGACAGACAGAGAGAGAGAGAGAGAGAGAGAGGCTGGGGCAGGTACGACGGGCGAGCACGTAATCCTTGTAATGCAGGAACCTACGCCATCCAGACTGCATTCAGGATGCACCGGGAAATGTCGCGCGCGAAATAGTTGCACGGAGAAGAAGAAGATCGGGGAGCGCTTGATCGTCGAAATGGGTGTTATTAAATTTTTTTTATTGATTAATGAGGATTTGAAGGATTTAAGGGCTCGTGGAATTCGAGATTCTAAGGATTTAGGAGTCGCTGAGCAGATAGATGAACGCAAGTAGATGAAGGATGCATGGAATAATTGCTTTGGATGAATCAAATGAAAATTTGGTTTTGCGATGGATTAAATTTTCATCTGTATTTAAGAATTTTATGATTGTTATAAAAGGATTCAGATGGTTAAAGTGTATACAGTGGAGAGCAACAAGTGTCGAAAAAAAATAATAATTTATCTTTTAGACTACGTTACTACGTTTTGAATTTTCAAAGATTTTTATAAAATGATTTCGAAATTTAGTAATAAATATAAATTATATAAAAAATTATTTTTAATTATTTATTAATATCGATTATTATTAAGACATTAAGGGGGCTATTTTAAACCTCGAGAAATGAATATATTTTCTAGATTTTTTACAGCGCAATGATTTGACAAAATTTTTTAATTTTTTTACGATATTAATATTATTAATTATTTGAATAAAAATTTTCAGATAAAAAAAAAATTTTTTTTAAAGCGAATCTAATTAGAAATAATTTTATTTATTAAAAATAAGAAATATAATAAAATTGAAATTTGCTAATCAAGCGTGATTTCGAAGATCATCGAAGATGAGAATTCGTCGTTGATTTTCGGACAGTTGCTTCTACAGGGCTTAAGAGAGGGAGAATATTTGAGATTCTGGGAGATCGATTTACACGATATTATCCTAATCTGCATTTCGCTGATCTAATCCCAGTAATATCTCGAACCGTAGCAATTTGCATACATTAAATCGTTCGCGAGACAAGAATCCAGCCCGGCTCGATGACGGTGTTATCCTGGATTATCAGACAGTGTTATCAAGTATCTTATTAAGCATGATTTCGACAGATCGCGATGTCTCGTGTAATCTCTACCCCTTTTCCGCATTGTTCGCGTAATCCATTCTATAAGTTATGTGAACTTTCATGAGATTGCAAAATGGCCTCGATATTTTCATTAAAGAGAAATCAATTCTAAAGGAATGAAAGAACATAATTTCTCACATCTTATCAATTTCTTTCCTTTTTACATACATCTGTGATTTTTTAAATTGGATAGAGTGTTATTCAACTTTGCGTGGACCAAGAGCAGAGAGATAATATTTTAAGCGATTTTCGTAAATCTTGTAGGTAGAATCTTTTGAGACCAGATTTATATTTCTCTATCGTATGCAAGTCTCGGGCTTATTTATCGGAGAGGACTTGTGCGTTTCGAGGTTCGTTACGCACGTAGTTCCCACGCGGCGGTATCGGTAATGAATCTGACTGGCGCACGCTCGCTCCCTCGGTCGCTTTTATCGTTCGATTTAATTTAGCGTTGAAATACGGCGCTGGAAAAAGACCGCCGTACATCGAGCCCGCAACGAGCGCAGAATGCCAATTAGAGTTTCGCGTATATTTTCGATACCGAGTTACGTTTTTCGCGGGCGGTTTAAGGATTCTTCGAAGCCTCGCGTAGACTCGTCGGTGCCGATCATTAAACGACGTTAGATTCTACGAATTAACAGCTGATTAACAATTAAAAATTCTCACATTTGCGCGATCACATCTTTTGTTATTTAAGAAAAATTCTTTCATCCGTCAAAAATAATAAAATTCGTAGTTTAGATTTTTCCTTAAGGGGTCATACCCGTTTGAACTCTCGAAAAATGAAAAACATTTTCCAGATTTTTTTTTTAAGTTGAAAATTTTTATTTAAATACTTAATAATATTGTATTAATATTGTAAAGAAATAAATAAATTTTGTCGAATCATTGCGCTGCAAAAAAAAAAAAAAAAAAAAAATCTAGAAAATGTATTCATTTTTCGAGGATTTAAACGGCTCTCTTAAATCAATTTTTTTTTATCTTGCATTCTTATTTAAACATTTTAAATATTACTTGGATCATGGATTCCGCTTTGGTAACATCTGAGACTTAAAACAGTAACGCTAGACGTGTATCAATTTAAAGCCATTCCGTTCCCAATCGACGCTTCGCACTTTAATTAATAGTGAAATACGAGAGGAAGGTGTCGTCGAATCCGCGTGAGGGAAAGAGAAGATGTTATCGCGGCCTCTCTCTTCGCGACGTTATCCCAAGTGCACCGATGCCATCCCGGAGCCTTGAAAGAGCTAGTTCTATCGCGATCTACATAGTTGCATAACTTGAGGCCGAGCATCGATACTCTCGCGAGCGAGATGTCTTATACGGGAGGCCCGAGAGGATGAGGACCAAAGCATGAGGACGGTGCACCCAGGCCCGATGTCCGATAACGAACTGGGGTCCACTACTGTCCGAGAGACAATCTCTTTGCTCTCTCTCTTCCTCCTTCGTTCGTATTCGAATTCGGGTCTTACGTCACGGGGGCCAAGGAAGACAAGACTCTCACGTACGTCAAGTGTACTTCTCGTTAGCTCGATCGCTCGATCGGAAGTTAATTGAAAAGCTGGATTTTTCGACGAGACGGCGCGATTAATTTCACGTATAATTGGATTCTGACGCGCGACCGTGGAAAGTTCCGCGAAGATGAATTATGGCATGGCATCTCCTTCTCCTTTCCTCGGAACGGCCGCCTCCTCTCTCGTTTCTCGATCGAGGACGATTTGCTGCCGCGGCTTTTAATTGGGCCCCGTATCACGTGCATACGCTTTGCCTACTGGCCACTCTCGCTTTCGCGCGCTGTCACGAGGATCCTCGCTTTCTGCAATGGGACGTAGAAAATGTTGGGTTCAAACCTTTTATAAAACGACTTCCGCGTTGGCCGCATCGTTCCTAAAATTGCACGAAATTTTTGATATTTTATTATAATATTTTAATAAAAGTAAAAATAAATTATATTATAATTAATTAAATTATATTAAATTATATAATTTAATTAATATTAATATTATATTATATTATATTAATATTATAAATTATAATATTTTAATAAAAGTAAAAATAAAAACTCACATTAAATCTCTTAAAGAAAAATATTATATTATTTATCAGTAGCAAGCATATTTTAAAAGCGACTTACAAGAAATAAATTACCTTCGTATACTATTATATAAAAAATATAAAATAAAATAATTGAAATTAATTGTCGCTATAAACGACATACCCTGTGCATTACTCTCTCGCAGATTAGATCTAATCGTAGATCGCTCAGTTCTTGTACAGAGGCTTTAAATACGTTTGATGGGAGGTACGTGGGCGCTCTTTTCTTTGCAGTCATCGATTTTAATAAGGAACAACGAAGATGACGACGGTGACGATGAGGAGACGCACAGTTATAATGACTCGAAGGTGATGCTGTAAAAGCGCGCGATAAAGATAGTGAGCGTCGCTCACTCCCTTCGCGTTCACGGTGAGGCTATCTACCATAGAGATTGTTATTAAGTGTCGTAAAGTTTATTGCGGCGACTTTGCACCGGCCTGGCGGGTGTGGGTCGCGGATGAATTCATTGTAAAGTTGTCGGCCGCGGTCTACACGGCTTATGTTGCGCCTTCGTAATCCGGCCTGATTTTTCCGAGCACGCGGTGAAAGCTTGATCCCGGCCCTTCGCGAACCACCGTTAGCTTTTATTAGACGCGGAAAGGACTTTGAAGAGGAATATATTTTCTCGATACCGTACGAGCGTCAATAAAACCCGCACAATTCGAGGATGATTCAGTAAGATTTCACGAATAATAAATTTAGAAAGTTGAAAGATAAATTATATAATTTAGATTCAATTTAAATTTCAAAAATTATTATTGTCTTGTGTTAATTACGTAAGATTAACGTTACGAGAAAAATGGATCGAGTATATTTACTTTAGAAAAAAGAAAAACAACTTTGTCAGGGAAGTATTTGATATCGCCGCAGGCTTCGGGTCGATCATTTATTCTCGTTGGGGCTTCTGTTCGAGAAAGTATCATTGATAATTATGCGCGTTGCCCGTTAACCCTGATTGGCACGTTGTTCCGTTGTAATGATGCGGCTGAACCGATCGATCATCGGCTACTGCAGTTGCAAGCCGCAGACAGCGTCATCGCGTCATCCAGTCCATGGCCTGCTTCTTCGTAAAAAACTTTTGGGTGGTCTAACATGCTTGCGAGTACATTAAAGGGCACACATATATATTTATATAATCTTAATATTTTTTTATTTAAAATACAAATGTAGAAATACGTAGAAAAATTTGACGCAAGAATTTGAGAAAAGTCTAAAGGAGTCTGAAAGACGAAATCATTTAGAAGAAAGGTAGAAGAGAGCCTAATGTCGCGGCGATATCGGATTGTTTCAGGCAATCAAGGACTCTCTTGTGATCTCGCGCGTGCGAGTGACGTTACTGAAGATTTTTCCACGGAACCGACGTTTAAACGTTCTTTGTTGACCGGCAGAGCGTGCCACGTAAGGGACATTGATTAATGCTCAACGTCGGCTCACTTTGCCGCCATTAGTCTTGGCTCTCATCTTCATTATAATGTCACGGGACTAATCCCGGCGTCCATTCATGCGATCCACAAAGTTTCGTCGCGCGAGCGCGTCCTCGACAAAGATCCCTTCTTCTCGCACAGAGACGCGCACCTTTGCCTCCGAGTCGTCGCGCTCCTTAAACAGTCATTACAAACATCGTATTAATCTTAAGGATCACTTTTTATCTGGATGGTCACGCTTATGAAAGCGTCCTTCTAATGGCTTCTATTATTATATAATTCTTTTTTTAACGCTATTTTCCGGAATTTAAAAAATATAAATGTAATTTTTTTTCCTTTATATTACATTTTTATTACATTAATATAATATGAAAATGTTGAAATACTGTTTATTATTTTTTGTGAAAAATTAGATCGGCTCTTTAAGATTTTCATCTGTCATAAGAAAAGATGTAAATTTTTTTTTTTAATTTATTTAAAAGATTCTTCTAATCGCTTATATTTTTAAATAATTATACATCAAGTTTTCTACATTTTTATATTATTAATTATTACGTTTCTTAATAAGAGAAATGATATAATTATAATGCGTTGCGTTATATATATCCTCGTATTAGGCTCGAGATAACGATCCTTGGATATGTATAAATTTAATTATATCCTCACCGCCGTGTTGTATCCTACCTGACGTCTTTAAAGCGTCCTGCTCTCCTTGCAAGATAGTTTGAAATAAGTCCTCGCGTATCGTGAGGCTGTTGTCAGTACCTGCTGACATTTCCAACGCGAGACAAATTGTAAAGATCCTATCGTGCCGTGAGAAACGTGAGTTTCTGCGTTAGATAGGCAGCAGCTCGCGCGCCAGGAGTCCTCCATACGCAAAGATTCTATTTTATTTTGCAAAGTAACACTGTTTATTATTCGCGAGTTCCGATACCGGTTGCCATTTGCAAGTGATACCGTTATACGATTGCATGCACTTTGAAATACCTTAGGCAATTTGAATACGATTATGAACATTAACAAGATCATTAAGGAAAAAATCACTTTTAAAAAATAATTTTCAGTAATTTTTAGATTAACAAATGTTCTTCAAATAGATAAATGTTTAAAGGAAACAATGAGTCCTTTGTATTTAAAGTGAACTTAAAATTAAAGATCCTCTCGCGGCCTCTAATCTCTCATCACATGCTGTACCTCTTGTCAGATATATATATTTATACACAATACGTATCGAAGCTTATCTCGGGGGATATTTTTATCGGTCGCGCAAGAGGCGGCTTTTTGATCATCGAAAATAATATTTAAGCGCGGCGTGCGGAGATCGCATCGTGAGTTCTCCCCCTTTCCCCCCCCCCTCCCCCGATGAGGATTCTCCTTTAATGTTCATGATTATCCTACCACTCGAGTATTATATCCCGTGGAATTATAAGGTCGACGAAATGAATCCTCACATCATGCTCGGCCGGGGTGTTGTACGAAATAAAACGTCAGGACACGCTGATATTTTTCAACGCCTCTTTTTTGCTGCTCACGAAAATTTTCTCGTATATCTCGTGATCAATCTCATTTTTTTTTTTTTTTTTTTTTTTTCAGACATAATTAATTGCGATAATGTAATAAGCATGTGTCCCTCTTGTTCTCGATAAATTTGTAGTGTATATATTTATTTAACAACTCTCTTACTCTCACTTAAAGTTACGCAATGAAATTTTTTATGAAATTACATAAAGAGCTTTCTTATTGTTTGTCTTTTGCTAAAATCAATTTTTGCTCAAATTTCGTGGTAGATGATTTTTAGTCGATTAACATATTACATTGAAACAAGGATACGAAGTATAATACATATATAAATCACGGTACACAGCACTTCACTTAGCGAAACAAATATGTAAATAGTGGCCGATGAATCGAGTTCAGTGTCCTCGCGCTTCTTGCGCGTGTGTTTCTCGGCTTCGCGGTGAAAACTTGGTCCAAGGTCACTCGGTTGCTGATGGATGACAAGTAGATCTTGCCGACGGCAAACCCGAAGTACGCAAATATTGAATCAGTGCGAAGGGGAACACAAATTGCACAGTCAGAAAATATAATCTTCCATGAGCGCATCGAGAAATGCGCATTTGGAAACTGACTACAGCTGAAAAACGAATATATGCTTGAAAAATTTACAAAAAAAAAAAAAATTATTAAGAATGACAAGTTTCAGGTTTCAATTAATGGAGTATATTTGTTCGAAAAATGAGTACATTTTCTAGATTTTTTTCAGCGCAATGATTTAATAAAACTTTTTTTTTTTTCATAATATTAATATATTAGTTTTAAAAAAAAAAAATTTTTTTTATTTTTTTAGGCAAATATTTGTAGATTTGTTTTTTCAAGGTGCGTATAAAAAAGTTTGTTTATTATATATGAAATTAAAAATAGAATTTTTTATTAAATATATTAATAGTTATCTGCTACCTGAGTGTTTTTTCAAAATGATTAAAAATAAAAAAATTGCGACATCGAAAAAAAGTTTGGTTTAAAAAAAAAATTCCTTTTTTTTTTTTTGCTTATAACGTGCATGAAAATATAAATCTACAAATATTTGTATAACTTTTCAAAAAAAATTTTTTTCAAGCTGAAAATTTATTTAAATACCTAATAATATTGTATTAATATTGTGAAAAAATAAAGTTCAAATGGGCATAATTAAATAAGAAAAGAATTAAATATCTTGCAGTCTAAAAATAATACTCGAGATAAAGATGTAAGAAATTTCGAACGATTCATATACATTTGACGTGCCGAATAAATGTTACGATCGCAGAATTGACTTGGAAAAACTGTCGTTGGTCCTTAATAACTGAGTTTCAAGAGCACGTGATTCGAGAATATCGCGGAAATCAACAACGTACGGCGACGGCAAACTCTTTGGCGCCACGAAAGTCGCGCTGTCCTACCGCAAATATTGAATTTTGCGGTGACAGGACCGCGTTTAAAGCGTCCTCTCGAATCCGGGAGGCGATCCCTCGCGCCGATTCGAAGAAGTATCCTCTCTGTAATTTGTCGGAATAACATCGCGGCTTCACGGAGCAATTCGTAATGGTCCTTCGTCGTAACCGCGAAATATACTCGCGAACGAGCGCTCTCAAGGGTGTAAGAACGCGAGATTACAATAATTTAAGAAGGTAATCATCCGTGGACGTGCGCGAGCGAGGATGCAATCGTTTACGATTTGGCAACAAGTCATTAAAGTATATAACAATAAAGAACGTAACAATTCAATGATATACAGGGTAGGCTCAAACGTTTGGGCTGAGACTTCAATTTTCTATAAAATCTCAAAGCGTCTGGCTGGAACGTTTAGGCCCACCTTATATATTTAGAAAACATGATAAAATTGGGAGATGTATTGAAAATATATTTGTATTATATAATTTTTGATAAAGTGCAATAAGAAAATTGAACGATTAAAAAATGCATTCTCTTGGGAAGAGAAATGAAACGAGAAGCTAATTGCTTGGAAAAATCTTGGCTTTTCACCGTTTCATAAGCGATGAAATTATGATACGACTCGCGTTGTATTCACTTTTGCGGGAAGGAAAACGCGACGGACGAGGATCAATTTTCCAATTTTCAAGTCTACACGTTGATCGAATGTGTCATGTCAATACGTGGCTACCGACGGGACAAGAATTGCGCAAAACCAGTCCCCTGCAAAGTCTTATGACATTAGCTGCTTTCATTGCGTTTCTCATTTCGCGTGTTTTATGCAGCCTAATGTGTTTCCAGCACAACTTAATTGAGGAAGTAATAAACTAATAAGGTAAACTTGAATTTCAGCGCGACAGCTGATTCTTTTCACTACATGTCCGTATCTCCGTCTTTCTTTTTCTTTTCTTTTTTATTTTTTTATTTTTGTTATCGTCTTTTTTTTTTCTTTTTTAAATTGTAATTTTATTAATATAGAGAATAGAGAATAGAGAAAGGTAAAAAATAAAAAGGGTAAATTAATAAATTAATAAATAATTAATAAATAAATTAAATAATTAATTAAAATTAAAATTAATTAATAAATTAATTAATAAATAATAATATAAAAAATTATATTTTATTATCGTCCAGCTTATCACAATTTAACTTAAGACATTTCTGCGGGCGCCTTACAGACAGAAAACAAGCGATTAAATTGTAAGAAGTTGAAATATAGATATTTCTTTTAAAACAAAAGACTCCCTTCTATACGTTTCAATTATATGCGTTTCTCATACGAAGTCTCTTTATCGTGAATTTTGATTTTTAAATGTGAAAATTATACCGGGGACGATATCATCTAATAGAAAATGCTATGTATAAAAATAATTTGTACACACTCGACATATCATTGATAGGCGAACGGAATTACTTTCACGGTGCCGCTAAAATGCAATAGTCGCTAGGAATAGGCGCGGCCGGAAACGTCAATTTCGAGCCGAGCTAATCTTCGTCGAGGTATAGAAGGGATCCTTTCTCACATTCGCAGACGAATTCAATTTAAACGCCGTTAATCGTCGACCGCGTAAATGGACGTTCAATGAATTGTAATTGTATTACGAATGCAATTTCCTCTGTATTCTCCAGGTGTTCCAGGCCCTAAGGACCTGACGCGATATCTGACACGCGAGGGATTTAAATGTTCGAGAGCCCGAGAACACGCGTTTAAAAACCTGAGAGCACGAGAATCTAGGAGTCTAACAATATGAGATTCCAAGGATATATATAGGGTGGGCGTAAATGTGGATCGAAAGATGCCTTTTTAAAAAGTTAGTGCCCAAAAAGCTCTGAATTCATAATTATTTTATACATTTTTATAAATATGAAGGAAAGTATGCGTTTTTTTTTTTTAACAAAACGTACTGAAATAAAAATGATAGAGAATTAAGTTATCAAGTGAGATTAAGTTTTTATTAAGTCATAAAAATAATTATTTTTAAACTAAAGTAGCAGAGAATATTTTCAAAATGAAGAGTACTTTTAAAAAGCTCTATCTATTGAGTGTTAATTTTTTAAGAAAGCATTTTTTGACTCATGTCATTTTTTAGAAAACATTTTGTACAGAATTAAATTTTCTATAAAATCTCAAAATCTGACCAATCAAAATATTCTTTAATCAAATATATTTACATATTTTTTATAATAAAAATACTCCTTAAAAAACGTATTCGAAACGTCAAGAAGATTATTTTTTAATATTTTTCAAAAAAAAAAAAAAAAAAAAAAAAGATTTCTAAAAATTATCGTCGTCTCGAAATATGTATATATTTTACCGCATTAATTTTTTATTCACTCCATTCGGCGCTATCAATTCTTCCTCATTCGCGAACGTCCGGAGCCGGTCGAATTGTGTGGCACGGTATGGTAATCGAAGAAAGGCCGAAGGATACGTGAATCGGAATGGGGCCAGCGCCGCCCTTCGACCTCGCACACCCGCCCGTCGCGATGCGATGCGATGCGTGGCCGTGGAGTGTGTTTGGTCGATCGCGCGCCAATCGATTTCGCATGAATCTCGATCGCACCATGACCTCGGTGCGGCGATGTGCAGTTTCGCGATGCGCCGCGCTCCCCAATTATAACGGCTCACGCGAAAATGCAGTTTAAATTGCAGGTTCACATCATCCGCCTCGGTCGGAAGGTGAGGGTAACGATTTCGGCCGGCGCGGCCGCTCGGTTTCGAATGGATCCAATCAAACGTATACGCGCGGCGGCTGGCTTCTGCTCCGGCCGCGGTTCGGTAAATGCCAGACCGAGACACACACCGTTATATTTCATCACGAAGGAGCCTCTACACGAATCAGCGAACGCGGAAACACGTGCGTGCGTGCGTGCGTGTATCCCGTAGCCGGTGAAAAGGAGAACGCGACATTATGCAAGCGATAATGCGTCGTCGACGCATTCTGGAAAAAGGAGAAAAAAAAAAAAGAGAAATTTACATCTCGCGTTGTGGAAAAATCCGCGCCTCCGTGTCTACGGTGAAATACCTTCAATTTTAATCGAAGTCACGCCTATCGTCTCCGAGTGACAGATGGCCGGCCGGAAAAGTCCATGCGTTAATTCCGTGTTTTATATACGGTGGGAGAAAAGAAAGTTCAAGAGTTATGTTTACTCGCGCTCGTAACGCGTCGTTAAAATCTCCAGCGACGTCGACGCGTGCAAAGGCGGTAAGTTTGCGGACGATTAACATCGATGAAAATTAAACTGTGTCCTCTCACATTGAAAAGTATTAAAATCAGATGTGAGAACTACCTAAGGAAATTTATTTCATTCACGCGATGTGAAAATGAAATTCGTTGAACGGTACCTCGAGGCGAGATCTCGAGGAAGAGATTAGTGCATCTCTTTCTTAATTTTAATATCAATAATTGTTTATTAAAAATGGATAGGTTTGAGTGCTAAATCGTCGCGGGATAAAATTTCCAACGGTAGTTCTCGGTCGCAAACGACACGATTTTCCGCAGGTGGCACTTTAATCGTGTCTCTCCCACGGACGCGAGGGACCGAGCGTAAGATCGGCGGTCCAGGACGGTTTCCCGCCATAAACCTCACCGTCGTCGTCGATCTATTGTTCGCTATACGCGGACGAGCGAGAGCGCCCATAAGTCATTACACGTCGAGGGCTTGATTATGATCTCCATTGTGGCGACCGCGTCGTGAGCATTGTTCGTCGTGCCACCTGTAACCAACAACTCTCTCTCTTTCTCTTTCTTTTTATCCTTCTCGCTCTTACACACGTCCCTTTTCACGAGAGAATTGTAGCGTACCTTTTCTATCGAAGAATAAAAGATTATTTTTCATTATGTATTTATTAATTTTCCTATTAAATTGATCATAACATCGGTTATTCTGAAACTTTATTAAGGGAGCATATCCGTTTGAAATCTCGAAAAAGGAATACATTTTCTAGATTTTTTTGCAGCGTAACCAACTTGATAAAAATTTTTACGATATTAATACACTATTATTAATCAATTAAATAAAAACTTAGTTTAAAAAGAATTTCTTTTTATATTATGCAAATATTTGGGGAGCTCCTCCAATTTTACGGTGTGCATGAAAACATTCGTTTATCATATCTGAAATCAAAAATTCAAATTTTTTTTTTTATTAAAGTATTAATATCTGCTCTCCTTTTTCTAAAATATAAATAATAGAAAAATGAGCGCGTGTTGAAAAAAAAGTTTTTTTTTGTTTATAACAAAAAATCGGGGAATCGGCTTAAAAAAAGGCTTTGTTAGTAGATACGCGATCTTATTAGGTGCTCGCAAAATTTGAAAAAATTTTTTTAAGTTGAAAATTTGTATTAAAATACTTAATAATATTATATTATAATATTCTTAAAAAAATAAAAGTTTTTATCAAGTCATCACGCTGCAAAAAGATCCAGAAAACGTACTTATTTTTCGAGAATTTAAACGGGTTAAGTGCTTCCTTAAACCGTGATGCAACTTTATTAAAGAAGCAAAATTGAATTTAATTTGCGTAAAAATCGAAGTTATTACAATCTTTTCTTGTTTGAAAAAATTAATTTCTACGATGGAATTATACTTGTAGAGTGTTTCTCTGATCCGACCTTAACAGGGCTTTGGCGGATATCGCGCGCGACCGGAAAAGTCGCCGCTACTCATAAATTGTCACGATGCGAAAGACTTTCTTCCGAAAGCCACGAGGTATCCGGGGAGGAAGGGAAGGACCGTTAATCTTGTCGGATTCGAGAAGGCATTGTAACGCGCGCGAGGCTACGTCGCTCGTTCGCAAGCGAAGGAAAGCGCGCGCCTCCTTTAATTTTTATTTGACGCGAAAGGAAATCTCACGCCTTTCAGCAACCGAGGCCATCCATTTGTACCTAACACTATCGATATTCTCCGAATGTATTTGACCATTAATTATGTAGGAAACACGAGTCGCAAACGCGACTGAAATCTTTTCAGTTTGACGAGAAATACAAACATCGTCGATTTTAATGTCGATTTCACCGCCTTCTCCCGTTTCCTTTTTAGCGAGTCGTCAAAAATTTTGGAATCGTCAATCACGTATATGTTAATCGAAAATGTTGAGAGAGAAAGTGCGCGATATGTCCGACGATAGCACATATATGTACATAGTAGAATAAATTTGACCGGAATTAATGACGAAAATAATTATTTCCTTCTCGAGTCGTTTATTTTATTCATCATTTATTTCTCGCGAGTGAAACGAGTTGACCGGAAATTGGGGGAGGTGTCACGTGGGTGGCCAAATGGGCATTTTGATTTCGAGTTTATCGACACCCCTCCCTTAAATTTTTCAGGTCGCAATTTATATGTTTCAACGTGATTTAGCTGTATCGACCTAACCCGGAGAGATATCACCATCTCTTTCCGGATCAGCCTCGCACTAACTTATCCGCCTACCTATGGTAGGATAAGAACAAAACGGAGACGGAGAATTTCTCCATCCATGGCCTGGCGACAAAACGTATTTCAAGTAGGCTGTCAAACTTTGTTTTTTCACGTGTAAGACAACGACATATCGAAATCGCTCGTATAAAATAATATGCTTTTTATAGGATAATTGAAAAAGATGAAACATATAATATTTTTTTTTTTTTAGTTTTTTTAAGACTTCTTCAATTCTTGCATACGCAATTGTGATAAGAAAAGCATTTTTCACAGATAAAAAAAAATTAAATTAATATAAATGAACACTAATGAATAGCACAAATTATTTTCTTCGATTTTTTACTCATTTAAATTAAAAAATATTTCAAAAAAAGAGCTGGGGAAAAATTCTTAATTATTCATACACGATATTCCACAGCTATAGCTCAATCTTTATCACAAACCCGAGCGGGGCACATCGTGTCGAGATACGGCAGACTCGTCGAGGGTTACAAAAATAATCGCGACGTGCGTCTCGCGGCGTTTTTCTTGGAAGCGGCGAGAAGAAATTTCAGCTTCTCTTTTTTCTGTCCCTTGCTTTCTTTTTTCTCTCTCTCTCTCTCTCTCTCTTTTGCGGCGCAATGAGTAACGAGCGGACGCTTCCGAGGAGGCGCGCGGCGGCGTCCGTCGTGAGTTATATGCGCGAGGGTGCGAAGAAGTGGTCAGACCAGTGTCAAATCTCGGCTTTCACTGCGTCTGTGTGTGACCCACAAAGGCGGCCGCGTGTGCGAACGCCCCGGCGCAAAAGCTCGTACGTAAAGGCAGGCCGTGAATTATCTACCTACACGCATACAGGCTCGCAGAAACGAGCCCCTCACTGAGCGCTACCGAATGCTCATTATCCGATAGCCGACGTTGCCAGGCTATATCGCTTTGTAACGAGCAAAAAATGGGAATAACCAAGCCCCGGCTCTTTGTCAGGAGGGGAGGATTCTCGGCCAGTGCTTCGTCCTGAAAAATGTGAACGGGCACACGGAGATTCTCGTGTGACTCTCTCGCGGATAGGGATCGTATTGTTGTGTGAAAGATGAAGAAAAAAAATCCGCGGATTTTACAATCGGCTTTTACGCAAGTCCGTTAAAAGCCACTATTTTTTCATTAGTAAAGGTACAAAGGTGCGAGTACGGCGTAACCTGAGTGAAGAGACGACGAGGCAGGATCGTAATCGAAAAAGAGAGAGAGAGAGAGAGGGACACGAGAAGGAGGGAGGAGAGGGAATCGTGCATGATCGATGGTATAAATTTCCTGTTGTCGGTTGCTGGGAAAACGGATTCTCCCTCATTTGGCATTCAGCGCGACGTACCTGCGTTCGTGCCCACGGTTTAGCGCCAATCTACCGCTAATCATCGTGCATCTGGAGGCATGGCATGCGGTAGAACCCGGAAGTAATCGCCGACACGGCGATATAAAATCGTCGGTCCGCCGTATGTAACATCTCGCCGTAATCCATCTCCGAGATATTTCCGCGACGATGGACACTCTCATTTCCATTCTCGAGTATCGCATCGTATACAATTTTGTTACTCCCGAGTGTATTAAATTTTTAATTAATTCTTTATTTTAACGTAATTATTAATATTGAATAATTAAGAAATTAACATAATGCATGTACATGTATCTTTTTATTAAAATTAAGAAAGATATTAATAACAATATATGTGTGCGCTTATAAAAAAAAAAAAAAAAATACGCTTAAAATTTTTATATTTAACACTCGACCGATTTGGGATCTCTCCTTTCGTTCCGTTATGCGTGAATAAAAAATTCTCGCGGGCTTGACGCGAGAATAAAAGCCCCCGGCCGATGCGTTCTCCCGTCGATGGATGCAACGTCCGGGCCCCGCATCTGCAATGAGCCCGGGTTTAAGGGACGACACACGCGAGAACGCTCACGAATCGGCGCACGCGGATACGACGAGAGAGCCGCTAAAAATAGCCGCAGGACCTCTCTTTGTTCGCTCGTCCGAGCCAGGCATCTCGGCGCGCTTTGTTCGCGCTGCTCCGACCTCGGCAATTGCATTTAATTGTCACGAAACGAAATGACACTTAACCGGACGCGCGAGCACGTAGCCTTGATCGAGGACCGACGATCTTCGTCGGATTATAAGGAGAGGGGAGTCCGGCGCTACGCATTTTTCCGGCCGCTTAGTGTCCTGTCAACCTTGCCTGCTTTAATCCTGTGGCGCCCAGCACTTTAGATAAATTGATCGAAAAGAGAAAGCTTAATTTTTCTGCAATTTTTTTTTTGACACAAACGTACATAACTTAAAAAAAAAATCTCAATATTTTGACAAATTAATACAAGAAAAAAAGTATAATTTTTTTTTATAATAATGTAATCAATGAGAGGAATATCTTCTCGTTATTAAAGGCGAGAGAATAATCATTGAACCCATCGTTACGCGCATTGCCCGGAAAAGACCGTGAAATCAATCCGATCCGAGACTCCTACGAGAAGAGCGCGTCGTGTGCCGGAAGAAATCAATTAAGAGGCGAATCCGAAATAGCGAAAGGAGCGGGACGTAGCGAAAGGCAGATACGAAGCCGCACGCGAATCCGCTTCATCGGCGCAATTACTTCCGCGCTTCGAATCTCGAGGACCATCGGATCATTAAACATTCGAAACGCCGCGCCAGTTTCTCTTAACCTCGGTCGGAAAGCATAAATTAATCATCTCTCTCTTCTCTATAAATATATCTCTATAAAAACTACGTCTGAAAAATAAATTTTCCTTACGTACCAAATATAAACTAGGTTAAAAAAATTAAAGATCGAGTTTCTTCCTTCTTGAAGAAGCAATTTTTGAAGGAGCTACAACTTCGTCGCATATAATATAAAAAATTAAGTTAAATTAAAATTTAATTTTTGATAATCATTGTGTAATAATTTTTTTATTAAGTTATGAACGCTCAAAGTCAATAGATCGATTTTACTTTAGTAGTGAAATAACTCGGCGAAAAAAAAATCGTGACATTTATGAAAAAGCAAATAAAAGATTAAAAAAGGCTCTTTAAAATTCAGTTAACGAAACTGTGCTACAATTTTTTTTTTCCTTTAACATTCTTTTTGAAAAATTTGGTCAATCGACGTCGCTTTTTTATAATGTAATTTTGTTAACAAATAAATCCGATTATGTGCAACGAAGTTGCAGCCACTTAAATTTTATTATTTTTTTTTTTTTTTGTAGAAGCAAGAAAGTGACCTTTTAATTTTTTTGTGTACTATACATATAATGTACGGGAAAGAATGTAATAATATAGACATCACAAGTAGGTATCTGGTTTTCGGCATGGACGGCATCTCATAAATCAAGACTTACTAAATAAGCCGTAAATCAAGAAAATGAATCAAAGTCTACGAATTGTAAATGTGTAAATCTAAAATTGTGGGTCATACGTCAAAACAGCTTGGAGATACTCTACGTTTCGCCACGTCTGATTAACGTTCGCGCAACATTGGATTTGCCGATTTTGTTGCGCGCTGCCAAGCCTCTTTGGAAAGTCGAGAGGTCGCGGTGGGACTTTGCGGAAACCACATGCATATACATATACGCGTATATGCACGAGCGAGGGGCGCCCGGTCGCCCCATCGATCTCATTGGGATCGATGAATAGGATGATTAACGTGCACGTTGGAATTCCGCCGACCTTCCTCCTACGCGTCTCACGCAAGACGTACGAGCCTCAGTCGCGAACAATTAATTAACCGCCGCGACTCGGACAGGTTTCGTGGGAGAGTAATAGAGCGACGTGATAAAACGCGATAAAAGTGTCGCGCATCCGCTCGCCGATGAAATATTTCGACGCGACACGTACGCGGTGAAATTGAATTCCTAAGTTAGATGCATTTAACGTTACGCTCGCGTAGGAGGCGAACACCTGGATCGTAAAACCGCGAATCGGCCGGGCACGTTTGACGTTTAATATGACGAGTGTCTCCCCGCATGCGACCGTGCATTGTCTTTCCTTTCGACGTGAGGATCACACGCCGGCGGCGAGAGGCAAGTGGGACGTGATGTCCCAATTTCTAAATTGGACTCGAGCATTAGACACCGCGGCGCGTTTATTTTCGCGTCGATTATGCGTGGAAATCGTTTGACTTTCCAAGTGAAAACGCGCCGCGGTGTCATCGTCGGCGGTGAAAACGCGGATAAAATGGATTTACATAATTTAACATGGCCACTTCCATGATAATGCAAGTTCGTGTAAATCTCCCGCGAATGATGCACGTGCCCGCAAATCAGCTGATCGGCTGACATCGCGACGCGCGCTTCTAAAGCCGGCGACTTTAAAACGCGGCTCACTCGCCAATCTCGTATCCCTAATTAGCGCTTGCCAAATATGTAAATTACGAGCCGACGTCGAAACTCGGTCGAACTCGCAGGCGAGATAATTGCCTTTAAATTGCATCCGTCGTCGTTCGGTTTTAATTTTTTAAGAAGCCCATTTCCAGAGAACGGATGTGCGCGTTATCGATGTATCACGATAATAATATTACGATATTATTGACGTATCCGAGTTGCCAATTAACGCTTATCGGAGTTTATAAATAACGTAAATAATTAAGATGTAGGATTATCGAAATTTTTATACGGGAAAATGTTTGGACATATGTTCGTGAGATGCCAGATGGATGACAGATGGAAGGAAAGGGTAAAGATGTAAATAGAAAAAAACAAGTCTTGTTTTTTTTTTTTAAATATTTAATATTTTTATATTTTGATTATTGCAAATTTATTTTTAATTTTTTCAAGTATTTTGATGTAATTTACCGCAGAAGTCTCATTAATTCATTAGAATTACTTTCTAAAAAAATAAATAAAAAATGTATGAACTTTAATTTTTTTTATTATATTAACAAAAAAAAAAAAATATAAAGGAAAATAATATTATATTTTAAAAAATAATGAAAAAAAAATCAAATTTCTTCTCAATGAAAAACATCTTTTTCAAATATTTTTTTCTATTAGAAAAAAACCGGTTTTTTTATATCTCGACGGATGGAGAGGGGGCGGGAGGGGGGAGGGGGAGACTGCGAGGTGAGAAAGCGAAGGACTAAAAGATCCGCGATAAATCGACGTTTCATTGTAACTAGCGCGTGTTTTCACTCGCGTAATAAGATTCGAGCGCGCGCTTTTCTTCCCACGAAGGCGCGCATGTATGCTACCATGGCCGTGTCCGTAATGAAACACGTAATCCTTTCCCGCGTCCCGACGCTAAGATAATTGCGCGGGAAGAGCGACGTGTTGCCGCGAAATGTAATTAGGCGTTGCGCAATTTTGTGCGCGGCCAAATGATTGAAAGAGCGAGATTCCTAAGCGGTTTTGTATCCCGGCCAGTTCGTTTTGCGCGGCTCAATTTCAGCCTCAAGCCGAAGCCTAATCTACGAAAATGCAATCACGAATCTTTGCGAAAGAAGGCACTTCCATCGTCCAGGTGTCCAGGCAATTAAGAGAGGGAGAGAGAGAGAGAGAGAGAGAGAGAGAGAAGGAGAATTAAATTTTATTCCCGGAGAAACGCCGGAATGGAAAATGACTATAGACATTAGGCAAGTGTCGATCGGGGAGAGTACTTGGTTGGCGGTAATCTTAAATTAGAGAGTACTCTTTTCGCAAACGCGAACGCGCATGATCATTTGTGAAAATGATGTTTTTCCCTCAGCATTTTTTTATTTTTTTTTTTATTTTTCTTCGAGAAACACAACTTTGTAAATATCTCTGTGGAACAAAGTTGTCTCTGAAAAATTAAAATTATCCGGAAGTCATTTACTTTTAAAATATCGAGACTAAATAATGACTATCATTGGCAAGTCTTGCTCTTTTTTTTTTTATTACTTCTCTCTCGTACGTGCCAATTACGCATCTGACATGACGGCGGCGCAAGCCGATGGCGATATCAGTGCGGAGATACAGCACTTTATTCATGTGCGTACTCGGCGAAAAAGAATCTACCTACAGGACGTTCTAGGAACGTCCGGATTCGTCCTTATGCGATCACTGCGGCGTACCAGGAAGTCGAAAGTCGATTACGATAAGGTGGCGCCGTGGCCGATCGCTGTCGCGACGCTCGCGTTCGGCTCGAATCCATTTCGAAACTAATAAGAGCATCGTGTCGCAAAAATAAATCCGAGTTCACCGAGTAATCTTTTTCACAGCATCCGGCAATGAGATAAAACGTGTCACTCTATAAAATCGTGTCATAAAATTATTATCGTTATCATTAGCACTGTTTTACGTAAAAGAATGACTGAGAAGAAAGTACTCGAATAAATTAATTTGTTATAGATGTATTTATTTCTTTTTTGCGTAAATTTATGGATAGATTATATAAAATAAAGTTATTTATAAATTTTATCTTTATTTTATTATTTTATTTTTTTTATTTTTATTTTATTATTTATAAATTTAAAAATTATATTTTGAAAGGAGGAAAAAAAAGAGAGAAAAAAGAGAGAGAAATTAATTTGTAATAAATATATTTATTGCTTTTTGCGTAAGTTTATATATATAGATTATACAGAATAAAGTTATTTATAAATTAAAAAATTATAGTTTGAGAAGAGAAGGAGAGAGAGAAAGAGAGAAATCGCACGCTAAAATAATATTTTTATTTAGCTCCCCTATTAATTTAAATTACAGTACATACACACGAATAATTCAATTTAACTCTCGTCAATTAATTTAAACTTCTGTTAACGCAATGTCAATAAAACGTCATATTTCATGGTGATCGGCAAGGATGTATTTTTAATCGTTGATGTAACAGCGCCGGAGACCTCGCTGTCAGTCGGGAGAGTCATCGATCATCGATGCTCTTATATGGCAGCTTCCGATCGTGTGGATTTAAAAGACTGATAAGACCAAAGATATGTAAGTGTGTAAATCAGATTAACAGCCGATATTGGCGGGTTAGTTTTCAGCGTCAATGACAAAGGAACTTCCGTCAGTCTTGTCTCGCGACCTCAACCCTCGTCACTTTAATGATTTATTCCGATTCAATCGTTATTATTGAAATGTCAATCAGTCGCGACAAAATATATTTTACAAAAAAAAAAAAAATTATTATTAATACAACATAATGTATATATAGAATAGAAATAATATAAAAAGATAATTTCTCTTCACTCTCTTCTATTAAATAAGTTAAACCATCGTCGAGAAATTGGAGAACCTTGGAGAGCATGATTTGAAAATTGAGAAGTTTGCAGTGTATTCATAAATGTTTTTTTGCACACTCGAGTCGCAGATGCTCATACCTCGTGTCTCATGCGAGCGCGTATCGAGGTCTCGAGAAAGTTTCCCTTGTCTATCGATTGCCGTAAATGCAATATCGGAATGATGCAAGCGCCGATCGGGATGTGAGTGCGTCTCAAGATGTCAGCCGCCAGGCAAGACGAGAGTGCGCTTCGATGTCATGTCAGTAATGGAGAGACGTCGCGCCACGAAATTTCCATCCGACGACGATGACGACGACGATGACGTTAGACGAAACGCGACGTTGTTTCACGCCACCTGGTTTTTAATAACTTTCACCCGCGCGAGACCAGTCTGGCTTCCTTATCTTTACCAAGACCCGTAAGATGCGAAATGTATAACGGGGACGTGTCCACCCAAGGTGAAATTGAAATCGCGCGCCTCGAAGAATGCATTTATGTTTACGCGACGCGCTTTCAACTTAAAGCCGCCTGTACGTTATTTATCGGGAGCGTATTGTCGGTATCACCCGGAACCACGGCGTCGTCTCGCATTTTTACGAACGCCCGATATATACCGGATGCCCCGGGATATTCGTGGCTGTGCGTGTGAACCTCCGGGGCGGGAGAAGTGATTTTCTGTGGGACCCCGTGGCGCTCGCGGAGTCCTGTGTACGTTAGGTATCGCATTAATCCTACGGGTACCTGTCTACCACATGTCGCGCGTCAATTCGCAGTGTTCCGCGATGTTAAGTAACGATATGAATATTGAACGTAAGATGTGGTGCGTAGATTTCCGCGGCTAGAAAATCGTTCTCTTAAAGGGGCATGCCTGTTGGAAATCTTCGAAAAAAAGAGTACATTTTCTAAATCTTTTTGCAGTACAATAATTTGATAAAAATTTTTAATTTTTTTTATAATTTTATTAACAACTTAAATAAAAATTTTCAGCTTAAAAAGAATTTTTTCTTTTGGATTGTGCGAATATTTGCAGAAACGTTCTTCCAATTTTACATTGTGCATGAAAACATTCATTTATTATATTTGAAATAAAAAAATACAAGATTTACAAGACAAAATACAAGACATTTTTTTTTATTAAACATATTAACTATTTACTTCAAGTATTTTTTTTTTTAAATATAATTTAAAAATTTTTTTAAATATAAAAATTGCGGTGGGTTGAAAAAAGTTCATTTTTTTGTAATGAAAAAATAGAGAATTGGATTTAAAAAAGGCTTCATTA
>JBCAUJ010000042.1:1351484-1370423 GCA_038406275.1 Cataglyphis albicans
TCGCAACAGTTTCCTTGACATCGTAAGAGCGTTGCGAGTCGCGTCGCTCGGCTCGAACGATCAAAAAATTTCGCGCAGCGGGATACCAGACTCTTTCGATAATCCTCCGGCGCGAGCCTTCGATCGAGCACGCTTTCAAAGGCGGATTTTCCACTTCCGTCATTACACGCGGACGCCATGCGCGAAAACAATGGCTCGGTGGATTATTGTATCGTACGTACCTCCCCCTCGAATCGATCGATCGATCGATCGGCTTTCACTGATACTTCGATTCCCCTGCATTTTATAAGCCGTATTATTACGGGAGCACCGTAGCTTTTCCCGCTCACGGCCGCGGCAGCGAGTTCGGGCCTGCGGTGCGCTTAGCTCGTTTAGGTACTATCTCATTACCATATCACTTATGTTGTCTCGTAATTCACCGGCGTCATTTCTTTATTATTATGTCCCGGTACACCGGTCGTTTCCTCTCGCAGCCTCTCTTCCTGCATATACTAGGATATTCTTATCGCGCGCGCTTTAACCAGGGTGTCTATTCCCTGGAAAAACATGGAAAATTTCAATTTCGAATTGTCAGAGAATTTTTTTGCACATGGAGAAATCGGGGAATTCTCATGAAATTTTATTGGGATTAAGGGAATTTGTAAAAAAAATTCTCTCTGATAATTTTGCTCTTGTAATTCTACTGCAAGCAATAGGTAGTCTGTCAATAAGCCATGTGAATTGCGTGTTTAAAATATATTATAAACATATTTTATATTTATTTTATATTATTTTATTATTTTATATTTATTTTATATTTACATTTTATATTTATATTTATTTTATGTATATTTTATATTTACACTTTCTTTATTTATGTATTAAATGTTTTACCAAAATATTTAATATATAATTAATATTTTCTTTATTTTAATTCTTAATAGGAAGAAATGAAAATGTTTTGCAAGTTGAAAAATTTTTATGTTAACTATTTAGTTTTTTTTTTCTTTTTTAAATTTGTAAATCTAGTACTTGAAAGTGGCTTTATATTTTTTCCTTATATGAAAAGCATTAAAAATCATGTGCAATGAAAAATCTTATTTTTGGAAATTGCATTGAAAATTCTTTGAAATATTCTTTTTATCTAGAATTTTGAGCAAAATTATTTGGAAAATCGGGGAAATTTTTTACAAAATTTCAGTACACTCTGTTTCCATCAAGTCTCTGTGTCTCCAAGTGAATATCATGCCTCTCCCTAGAAAAGACGATAATTCCTCGCGTCGCCTCTTCTTTGGATCTTGAAGTATATATCGAATATATTCAAGTGAATTTTATTAGAAGCGCAGCTTCTCCTCAACGTCTCATAAAAACTTCGAAAGTGAGAGCATGAGAATACAAGTACGAAATTGAATTTATAGCAATCGGATTACACACCGGTACTTTTATCCTTTCGCGCGTACAGAGAATTTACGCTCGCCCGGTATATCCTCGAGCACAAGAGCCACAGGATTTCAGGATCCGCGGGAGTCGTGGGACGGAGGGGGCAGGGTGGGATTCTTGTTGCATTGCAAAAAGCGAGGCGCAAACGAGATCCGAGGACCCCGCGCGTACATCGTCCTCCTCGGCGAGTCTTTGAGAGGGTGGCGGTTTAATTTGCGCGAAGGCTGTAAAAGCCCAGGCCAAACCGTCCGCCGCTTCTCCGAAACCCCCGGTGCTCGGATATATATTCTCGGCGCGAAAGCAGTGTCCGGGAGAGAGGGTGAGGGAGGGTGGGAAGAGGGGGGGAGGGAGGAGGGAGGGGGCAGCCAGCGATGCTGGCTCGTCTTAACTGCCGTAGATCAGAGCGACGGCGACGGTGGTGGTGGTTAATCGGCGCGCACGAAAGTGGCATTTCCATTTCGGTCCGCAAGCTGTAAAACTCCTCCTCGCGCGAGGAGGGGTTGATGCGATGTCCGTCCGGGGCCAACCCGGTCATGACTTCTCGCCGTGCGCTGTGCGATAATCGGCCGTGGCTGCCGCCGCCAAGAGGAGAGGTTGGAAACTGGTTTTAATAACTCAGTGACCTTCGTTTGCGGTTTTCGAATCGTTCACTCGTTCCTCATGAAAGAAAAAGGGCAAAGCGGAGAACGCGATCACGCGATATCTAAGTAACGAGACTGGTATACACGCATCATTGTACTTTAGGATTGATTTTTTTTTTCTTTTTTTTTTTTTTGTGGTAATGTAATATTTTGATTTTGTTTAAGGGGGCATATCCATATTTGAAGTCTCGAAAAATAAGGATATTTTCTAGATTTTTTTGCAGCGCAACGACTTGAACAGATTTATGTTTTCATACGCGATTTGCATGAAAACTCGAGCTGCGTTCGACGGATTGACTTCAAATTTGCATGCGAGTTCCTAGTAAGGTTTTTTATCCTTTTTAATCCGATTCCTCATTTCTTTGTTATAAACAAAAAAAAATGCACTTTTTTTTCAAAAGAACGGAATTTTATTAACACACCATTTTTCTCTTTTTTAGAATTTCGAAAAAATGTGTGGATAGCAGGTAGTTATTAATATGTTCAATAAGAAAAAAAACTTGTATTTTTTATTATAAATATGAAAATTTTTATTATAAATGAATGTTTCATACACACCGTAAAATTGGAGAAACTCTGAAAATTTCGCCTAAGATTCGAAAAAAATTTTTTTTAAGCTGAAAATTTTTATTTAAGTAGTTAACAATATTATATGAATATTGTGAAAAAGTTAAAAGTTTTTATCAAGTCGTTGCGCTGTAAAAAAAAAAATCTTTCATTTTTTGTAGTTTTAAACTATATATATCTCCTTAATTAAATTTTGTACGTGTCTTAATATCTTGATCGATGCAAAGCTGAAATAATCTCTCATCACACACAATATATTTCATTATACATTTGGATAAATTAAAATTTTACTTATATATATTATTCATAGATTTATTCGCGTATTCTAAATATTCTATAATATTAATTAAGAATTAAAAAATTTACTTTAAAACAATACATATTTTAGTATCAAGATTAAATCCTTGATTAGTACCACATGCTCAGGCGGTAATATATTTAATTATTCGCGTTACACTTAACCGTAAATTCAATCGAGATACAACACGAGAATGAGCAAATGGAGAAGTAAGTCATCGGCAATCATTAAAAAAAATCGAGAAAAATAATCGAGATAGATCAGCGACTATGAAATTCCGCGGGAATGGCCGACCAATGGCTTGGGAAAAATGCGGAAAGACGTCCGCGGTAGGCGATCGTTCTTCGAGTCCCCTCTGATAACAATGGGGACCATTGTACGCTAATGTCGCGACGTAATTACGCCCGCGATATCGCGATACACGTGGGTGAAAATCGTGTCATTAGTCGGTGGCTGGCTGGCCGTTAGTTACGGTCCGTTAATTACGCCCGAGCGGTCACTCTTCAATTGATATCCGTTCCGTTCGTCCTCGCCGGCGGAGATCTAACGAAAAGAAACTCTCGAGAAACATCGGACGAAACTCGTGCGTGCTGTGGATTTCGGCGAATAATCGAGCCCATCGTACGCACGAGAGCGTGATGAAGAAACATTCGCGCACGAGTCCCGCGATAGATTTACAGAGACTTTTTAGCTTGACATTAGTATCCGTATTTTCTCGACAGTCAAAGGCCATCGTAAAGTCGTTACGATGCTCGAAAACTCCGCTTCGCTTGATATTTTATCACGAACGGTTTCTCTCGAGATCGAAGGTTAAGCAAACTACGCTCGTTCGCGCGATGCAGTTTTTCGACATCATCGCATTCCCCTCGTCCAAGTAACCCGACCGGGTTTACATACCATCACGCGCCGATGCGCCGCCACGTTAGCGTACTTATTATTATTGTTATTAGACCGCCAACTGCGGTATCATATTCGGCACTGGAAGCGGAAGAAAAGGGGGAGGGAGGGGGTGACGGGGAGAAGGGGAGACACACGCTACAGTCGCGTAGGTATATGGGATGATGCCGTCCGATCGCTCGATCTGCATGCATGAAGAAAAACGGGGGCGGTCGGGCAATTTGCGGACGAATGTAGGCCACAAACGTGCGCACCGTGTCGAGATTAGGATAATAAATATGGCTGAGGTGAAATCATCCACCGCGTGTCTTCTACGGCTGACCTTACCATAGGCCGTTTCCATACCGCGAGGAGGAAGAAGGTGAATGGCATGAAGGGAGAGAGGGAGAGAGAGAGACGGCACTCTACATCGGCTCCTCTCCATCGTATAGGCACCCTCGCCGAGCGTTTTACGTATAACCCACATTTTACCTACTCGTCTTTCGACGAAAAAGTCGACAGACGAGCGTCTTTCCTCTCTCGCTACAGAGATGTTCGGAATATTTTTATATTATATAATTCTATTATTATATTTCTTTTTTTATATTATATATTTTTATATATTTTTTCATATAAATTTCTATATAAATTTTTATTATTTTTATTATTTTTTTATATATAATATATTTTTATATTTTTTTTTTATATGCATATATATTTTTTAAACTTGATTTATTCCTTTAGCATAAACGCTTTTTTCACGAAAGAAGATTAATTTTATTACTTTTATTACATTTTGTTATATGATTACTTTGTGTATTAATTAAAAAAAAAAAAAATTATTACAAAAGCAAAATTTAATTTTTAAATTGATTGCAATAGTAAATCTCTCGAGTGTCCGAGTGTCTTTGTGACGCTCCTTCCTTTGTTCTTCGTGAGAAATGAAGAAGAAAAAAGGAAGAGAGAGCGCGCGCTTATCCCGATAAAGAAAAATGCAAGAGGATAAATCACGCGGGCGCCTCCCGCGTTAATCAGAAAAAAAAAAAAAAATATATCCCGGAGCAAAATCGACGGGAGGCGGAGTGCGAGAGCTGGACCAAAAAGGGACAGCAAATGCCGGCGCTCTCGCGCCGTCGTTGCGGCAACATGTCATTGTTTATTGCTGCGAATCGCGCGAGATAGTATCAATTGAATGGTCCGGAGAACGAGATTGATGCAGTCCCAGCGGGCAACGCGCCCGGAACATCATCGAGGAGTTGTTGTTCTCTCTCTCTCTCTCTCCATCTTTGTCCTTCCTTCTTCGTCCTCGCTCCTTGTCGCCCGCAGCGTTAATTGTTTTCCTAATTCGGACACACCGGATAGACATTATGTACATTTCCAATTACATTGATACATTGGCAACACGCGACGCTCGACGCCTCCGCAAATTCGCCGACATTATTAACGTATCCCGCCTGTATCCTCCTCATTTTTATTAGTTTATTTTGCATGTTAATTTGTGGAGCCATTCCCCTCAAGGACCTCATCGGAATTCTCGACCCCTGCGGAGATAACGTTGTCCAGAATTATTGCAATTACACGCGCCTGATTTTTTCCATGATTTTATTCATGGATAAAAATAATTCTAATTTATGAATGATTGAAGATAATTTTCAAGAAAAAGCGAGACGCACGTCTTATATGCCGGCAATCTCAATTTAAGCTCTTGAAAAATCAGAAACGATCGTTAAAAAGGTTCAATCGTATTCTCTGCTCATTGATTTCACCTTAATCGCGAATCGATATCAAACTTTTTCGTCGCGACATTTAATTAGTGGTATCGATTGAAAAGCTGCTTCGATCGTTGCCTTTAATTACTTTTAAACGCCACTCTCGTGCGCTCGCGACCATCGCGATTAAAGGAAGATCCGAGTTTGAAGATAAGTTTTATTATATACAGGGTGTCTCTAAATAAGTGTAAAAAATTTTAGGAGATGATTCTCTGTCAAAAATCAAAGTCTTTTATATAAACATACATTCCTACATTTTTCCCTGATAAATTACACTCCTCCAAAGAGGAAGGTGAAAATTAAATTTCTATTTTTTTTTTTTTTTTAATTTTGAACAAGTTAGAAAAATGGAATTTAGTAGACATTTTCCACTAGTAGAAGAGATACTTATTAATATTTTTTAAATCTTGTCATCGTTACAAGGAGCTGAAACTAACAATCTATTCAATTTTTTATTAGAACTTTCAAAGATCGGAATGCGATCATCTAATAATATGCGTTAAAAAGCTTAATTGCTTCAGAAGCTTTTTTAATTTTCTTATTTTTTTCATAAAATCAATAGTTTAAAAAAAATATTATTGGCCTATGCCACAGCGATGTGCTAAATGGCACAGGCTTGGATGAATTAATTTTAGAATAAAAAATGCAAGCGAGACAAAATTATATTAAATGTTGGGAAAAAAATGAAACCAAAACAGCACAAAATTATAACTAAGAAAAAAATCTAATTTTCACCTCTTCCTTTAAAGGAACTCCTCAGGGATAGAAATATAGAAGTATATATTTATATGAAAGACCACTCCTAATTGTTTAATAAAGAATCATGTCCAAACATTTTTTGCACTTATTAAGAAACAGCCTGTATAAATCGATCGCTAACTCGTCCGATTGGATGCGCGCGTGCGAGAAATAATTTTTGCGATGCATCGTAATTGAGCTATAAAAAGCGCCGTCGACTAAAAGCGACGGATAGACAAGCCTGGAGAACGGCTCTATTGTTTCCTTACGTCAATCCTCGCGTGATCGATCAATCGTCGAACGCAATGATGCGGTACTTTTTTCCTCGTCGCTCCGTCGACCTTTGAACTTCACCAAGATTCCCAAGCTGGTATAACACGAGAATCGGAGCAGCAATGAGTTAGCCAATCTTGTCAGAAAGAAATGCCGACCGAAAAGCAATCTAGCGGGATGTAGGCTCGCTTCGGTTTCCCTTACAATAGATAACAATGTAACGCTGTCAGAATAATATTTCGAGAGTACTAGATTTAGATACGAAGAAAAGAGAGGTGGACACATTTTAAAATATAATTAAGAATTTTTCCCCGGATTATTATATAAAAATACTCAAAATACTCTGAATTTTCCCTAAATTTAATCAATTAAAATTAAATTATCGACTTTAATACAAAATCAATTTTAATTCTTTTACATTTAATTCTTTCTTTAAATATTTCGCGCGAATCTAATTTTCACATTTTTCGCGCAAAGCAAGCGCGCAGGTTTTGCGAAGCAGGTGTCACGAGCGACGCAACGGAAACACAGAAGATCGGAAAGAGGAAAGGCGGGTGAAAGTGGTGCGATGCGCCACGACTGTACCGAAAGATTAACCGTGTAAGATGACCAGCTAATCGAGGAACCGTAGGCTTCGTATTACCTCACGAACGTCTAATGGGACACGCCTTTGCTCGGCGCAACCAAGCTACCATTAGTGCGCAATCTTTCTAACAGCGGATCGTTACAAAAATTATTATCATCATGTATCCGCGTGATTCCGATCTTATGGCTCTTTTTATTTTCTTTTATCTCCAATCATATCATTAAAATAGACATTACTCTTTTTAATTGAATCCAATTGATTTGAAGTGTTTATTATGTTTTAGAAAATTAATCTCTTTTGAGAAATTTAAATAACGTAAAAGTACGATATCTAATATGTATTATTATAATAGCATAAATTGTAGTATATAACAAATTAAGAAAAAAAAAAAAAAATATATATATATATATATATATATGATATTTATAAAGTAATAATGATGGATATGATGATATGAATTAATATAATTATGTATATGACAAAAACTATGTAATCTCTTCTCTTTTTACTTAATTTATATTTTAATAATTTATATATAATATAATTTATATTTAATATACATATTATATATATATATATATATATACATATATATTTAAAATGTATATAATATTCTATATACAAATTAAATATAAACATATCTATAATATATTTATATTTAATTTACATATAAATTATATTTTTACAATGCAATATATTGGTCACAAAAAAATGCAAGAAATTTTTAACGAAATGATAACCGCGGGACAAACACACACACACACACACACATATTGAAATGGGACACATTATAGACACAGCTGTCTGACCAGAGCGAGCGCGCTCGTGACCGTAACTACTTGGCTCTTTTTCTCCACTCGTACATTTTCGTACGCCTTTTCACCTTCGGCCCTATCGCGTCCGCTTCCGCCTACGTCCTGCCATTCGGAGCGATCGGCCAAGCGTGTATCGCACGCATGCACGCGTATAAAGCGAACGGCGTGGCGCCGGGGGGCGCCTTTTCACGGACTGACGCAGCCAGGCACGCGTGCAAAGCGAGCAATAAGGTAATGGGGCGTAACCGAAGCGGCTTTGCCTCGCGGTGAAAGTTAGCGCCGTGACGTTAATTGAGGAGCGCCTTATAGCGCTAAGGAATTAGGAATTATCCGGGGAGACCCCGCGCCGCGGCGCCTCTCTTGTAGGCGCCGCCGCTGATCGGATCGGCCTCAAACGCTTCGAATCGCGACTTATCTATCGCTAGATCACCTCGATGATAGGTATCTAAAGAACCGGTCATTCGACACCGACTAGATTTTTTTTAGATTTGGAAGATATGTGACATTTAACTTATAGATTTTTTAAATAGCCTTTGCGCGTATAACTTTCCGACAAAAAAGTACGCTGAAATCTTTATCGATTTAATTATAATAATATCTGTAGAGTGGAATATATTCCTTTCGAAATGTCTTAATTATTTATCTCTCTCTCGAGAGAGAGAGAGAGAGAGAAAAAGAGTGGGAGATGAAAATTTTGTATTTTTTTTTTTTATTTTTTAAATAATTTTAAAGAGATTTTAATGAATTTATTTTCTTCGCTTATTGTTTATTTGTTAAGGGGAAAAACTTTTGAATATTGTAGAAAATTATAAATATACAAGGTGGGCCCAGACGTTTTGGTTAGACTTTGAAATTGTATAGGAAATTTAATTATGAAGAAAAAGTTTCTTATTAAATATGGATCAAAAAATGCTTCCTTAAAATTTTATTTTCATTGATTCTTTTTTCGAGATATTTAATTTTTTTGCTAGTTGCAACCAGTTATCTCAAAATTTATGAAACATACTACAATTATTTCAATCTCCTTTGAAAAGTGATTTAATTTTCCACAGATACTTTTTGTTAAACAACGGAATTATTTTAAGGCATTAAGGAATTATTTTTCTCATGTTTTTCAGAATCAAATTTCCTATAAAACCTCAAAGTCTGATCGAAACATTCAGGCCCATTCTGTATTAAGAGATTAATGAGAAGAGCAATCTCCAAAATATTACGTACACATATATCATGATTTATTTGAAAGCGACTGATATTTCGGCCCACCCGTAAATTCGCACTTTCACGACAACAAACCGAAAGAGAGGATCAGCGTTAATCCTGCGGTTGGAATTTCATCGACGAAAGTCGATTCTTCGCCTTATTCTCGGGTCACGGAAGCAGCTGGCGCGCTCGTTAGAATAATGATGTGACAATTGCGTCATACAAGCGGGGAAACTTCCGTACAAATATCCGTATCGATGCATTTTCATATCGTCGCAGTTGCAATTTGAAGCTTTCTAAAATCGAAAATTCTCACGAATGAGACTTGTAAATTGAATGTGTCAATGTCAATGTAGATCGGGATAAGCGTCAAGTTATCTTGCCTCTCTTTCTTCCCAACGTTTAGTCTGGCGGAAGAATCACGATATCTAACGATATCTCTTAGATATCGATACTTTCTAACGGTTCTTCGTGGCTTAAAGGAACCAATGTCGTTTTTTCTTTTTTTTCCCTTTTTTTTTTTAACTTTCGACAATCACTCTTACGACATCCAGGGAGATATATATCTCGAGATAGAATTATACTAAATTCCAGTGTACGCGGCAATTTGGTCGGGAAACTCGCGCGTGTTTTTCCGCAATATCGGATAACGATTGCGAGAGACGAGCGTGATCGAGCGTCTTATTTTGAATGCGTATTCCGCCGGCAAGAAAGGTCACATAGCGCGAGTATCGCAACGCTGCGGATTCATTAATAATTGCATCGGCGGGCCGTTACTTCATACTTGAGGAGAGGTACGCGTATCGATGGGAAAAAGAAAGAGAGGGAGAGAGAGAGAGAGAGAGAGGGAGATGCACGCAGTACACCCTCGTTACGGCAGGGCACCCGAAGACTTTCACATTCTGCCAACGGCGCGCACGATACCCATAAATCCTTATTAGCGATTAGGCCATCCGAAATGTAATATCGATTCACCGTGAGCGCCACCGGATTGTATCATTAGCCGATGATAGATGACGCGTTGCGCAATTAACAATTACCGGCACACGTTGAATGCCGGAACGCTCGCTATTGAAATAGCGAGTGTCTTGGCATTTTCAATGAAAAGCGACGTACCTACGATGAGATGCGATTTTAATCACATCTCATGAATTTATCAACGATATTACAACGGTTATCATAATGTATTATACGTGTGTATTGCACATACGTGCACGTCGTACAGCGATGTTCCGATTAGAAAGTTGAATGAAGACCATCGATCTCGCGGGTCTCTTAAATTTGCGATTAATGTTTCCTCGTAAAGGAAGTTTTATTTTTTTTTTTTTTTTTTTTTTTTTTTCAAATTTTGATGCCAATGTGTTTTAAACGTCGAAAAAACATATTTTTGCAAAATTTTCGTATGTATGTATGTATGTGTGTATGTGCACAAAAAGGACGTGGTTGCTCTGACTGCTAAAAATTTTGAGATAACGGGCAAAATTTTTTTTTATATGGATAGAGTATCATTAAAGATTGGAAGGGTTTTTTTTTTTAATTTTGAATTTTTTAAAAAAGGCTATTGTTGCTCTAATTTCCGCAAACTTTGAGATATTGAACTGAATATTTTTACATAAATAAAGTATCGTTAAAGAACGATTAGTATTGAATTTGATGAGAATTTGAGAGTTTATTTCCGAAGTTTTGAATTATGCTAAAAAGAGATCACTGATGTTATAAAGGAAAGGGAATAAAATTATGAAGAAGCAATGTGCAAGTTTCTAATTTGCACAATTTTTTACTCATTTTTTTTTTTTTTTGCTCGGATTATAGCACTGAGATGTAAAAACTCGAAACTCGAGCCGCCTTCAATCGATTTGGCGATCATCGATCACTTCCGCTTGATTAAATCGCCGCCTGGTTCCGAAAGTCGAGGCTCTCGGAGCCGGAAGGAGAGAAGGCGGGCACAATGTGCGAGAAATAATATCCTTTTCCTTTTTCCCCATTTGTAGGAACGTTGCAATTTATAATCCTCCGCTCTGTACTTTCGCCGTTAAATATATAATTCCGTATCGAATGTATATATAATACAATCTCTCTTTCCTACGCGACGAAATTGCGCTCTTTTAAAATCCTAGAGTGAGACTGATGAGACGGTGAAAATGGCGCGCGAAACTCCCTTTGGCCTTTCCGAGAGACAATAATTATCGGCGCACGCGCGACAGGAAATATAATTTAATGAACCGTAAACCGCGCGGCGCCGTCACTTGCTCGCACTTCGAAATTGCGTTTCTGCTTTCGTGCGCCATAAAATTCTCCTCGATACGCTTCTTATTTTTTTAATTGATCGAGACCGTAAATCCTACCCTCGTGCCAGTTCACGCGAATTTAATAAGGTGCGAATTAAATAAATACGGGACGATCGGCGCGAAATAAGTGCTCGCTTTTTTTTCGATTTATCTCGTATGTCAAAATTTATATTATGTCATATTTATAATTGCGCTAATGTAACGTACACGCATTATATTAAACGATAACGAGATAAAAAGCTACGTATACTGAGAGATTCGTTCATCTTCATTATATTAAAAATGTATTATAATAATTAATTCATACTTTAAATTTTGCGATAATAGCTATGCATTAGCGAGCTAATTTTATGTCGAATATTTCCTGGTCATCTTTAAAAATCATAAAAATTAAATCTTATTAAAAAAAATATTTTTACAGGCTTTTACAACGTATTAGTCAAAAAATTAGTGCATTTTTTAGATTTTTTGCAACGCAACATTTTGATAAAAATTTCTAATTTTTTTATAATATTAATATAAATTGTTTTTTACTTGGATAAAAATTTTTAGCTTAAAAAATATTTTTTTGAAAGTTACGCGAATATTTGCAAAGTTTTTCCTATTTTACGGTGCATGAAAACGTGTATGTTTATATCTGAAATAAAAAATCCAAATTTTTTTTATTAAACATATTAATAGCTATCTGCTATCTATGCGTTTTTTTCAAAATTTTGAAAAATAAAAAAATGGCGGTGTATTGAAGCAAAGTTTCATCTTTTTTTAGAGTCCATCTTTTTTGTTTATAATTAAAAAATGGGGAATTGGATTTGAAAAAAACTTCGTTAGCAGATGCAGAATCTTATTAGGAACTCGCTTGCAAAATTTAAAGTCAATGCATCGAATGTAACCCGAGTTTCTATGCACACCGTGCATGAGAAAATATAAATCTGCAAATATTCGCATAACTTAAAAACAGAAAAATGTTTTAAGCTGAAAATTTTTATTTAAGTACTTAATAACATTGTATTAATATTGTAAAAAAAAATAAAAAAATTTTATTCACGTCGTTGTGCTGCAAAAAATTTTGAAAATACTTATTTTTCAAGCGGATATGCCGCCTTAAATTCCCCTAAAAGTATGTAGGTGCCACTTTAATACACACTCTCTAATGTTTGGTGAAAGCTGAACATCCTTCGGATATCTGTGATTTTATGTAGTCGGGTTTAGCTTGCGGAACGCAATAAGTTATTACATTATTTCGACCTTATTAATCCGATAGCTTTGCCGATAAATCTCAGCTGTTCGCTTCCTGAAACGAGCCCGGCAAACTGTTAAATTATCGAATTGTAATTGAAGTTGTTGCTCTACTCCCGATTTCACCGAATATCGTTGCATTTCTCCGATACCTTGTCGTGCAATCAATCGACTCGGGCAATCAAATCTCTCGCAAAAAGTGACAACAATATTTCGCCTGCGGCGCAACACATCATTTTTCTGTCGCTGTTCGCATAGATCACCGTTAATCTTTACGTCGCTTTTTACTCCCGTGTCGGGAGTAAAAAGGAAGGCTATTAGATTCGCTTGTATACATTTGTTTGATGGAGAACTGCAAGGCGTGTTACGTAAGTCGCCGACTAGAATCTTAATCGCGATTAGCTGCGATTTAAGGATCATTAACGCTGGATATACGAGCGATTGAGTCGATGACGTTTCATTTCTCCAGCCTGGTTCGTGGAATCTCGCGGCTAATTTATCACGCTTGTCGATTCGACAGTCGTTGGTAATTCGTCAATGAGATTTTAACGATGTTTTGTATAAACAAAGCACTACCAACAATCCCACCGAATGAGACTGTACTTTCTCCGTTAATCCAACAACCGCGAGTCGCGCTGTCATCATCGCCGTATCTCGTAAGTCGCTATTGAGTGTCAAATTGAGTGTTTAAAAAAAAAAAAAAAAAACGGAAGATGGAAGAAAGCGCGCTCGCAAGTAGGTTAACTAGCGAAATCTCGTAGATTTGCGCCTCTTCGGATATTAAACGAGCGGAGCACTTTTTTTTCGAATCCTCAAACACCTTTAATTAAAGAAGAATCGTCGGCAAAATTTAAGATACAATTCGCCGAGAAATTGCTCTTTAAAGACGCATTATTTATCGCATCATTGAAGAGAAGGATTCCCGAGGCAAAAGGATTAAGAGGTTTTGTAAATTTGTCATTTATAGTTTTTTCCTAATAATATAAAATCGATAATAAAAAATGTAATAATGACAGATGAATTTTATTGATATATATATATATATATATTTTTTTTTTTTTTTTTTTTTTTTTCACGCATGTTACGTGCATCGTTCAGGACACTTTACGCGTGTACTCTTACGCATATCCGTGTGGTTAGAGTCACGAATGAATTTATGCGTGGCGATAATTCATCCTAGACACGCAACGTTTTAATAATAAGCGCCACGATGATTAATTGGTAGAACTGCGGTTGGAGAAATTTGCGTAATAAATAAAGAGCGAATAAATAAATCCGCATTCGTGCGACAGGACGTTGTTGTTGTGAAACTATCGGACAATTTTTCCCAGGCTCGACGATACATGCAATCGATGTCGCGATAGCGAATTAATAACTAATCAATGCCGAGGAAAGGAGGAGAGAGACGATGAAACGTTCGCTTAAATGTATCGCGGATAAATGTCGTAATCCTCGACAATTATCTGTTTTATTTAAAAATTATATATAATACAATATAGCTTCTAAAATAATTAAAAGTTGCTTTGAAAAAAGTTATTGTTTTTAAATAATTTTTTTTAATTTTTTTTTTTTTTTATTTTGAGAGATATCTTTTTGACAAGATATTTTATTTACAGAAGATTTTCACTCTCTCTCTATTCTTTATTAAGCAATTAAAGGTAGCTTTAAAAATATTTGTTAAACTTTTTAAATAAAAAAAAAAAATTTTTTTAAAAGAAGTATCTTTTAGATAAAAAAGATTTTTATTTTCTCTATTTTTTTCCTAATGAAATTTTATGAATAATTGTGTTTTCCGAGGAAATAATATTTAATAAGGAATATTAAACATTTTAGATTAGATTCCTCTGCATATCGATTACTAATACTGTGTTGTTTCGAGACGGAGCAATTCCTGACTTCTAAGAGCTCGAGTTATACTTAGTTATCGTAATACGTAACATTAAGAGAGACCTTTTATTCGTGCAGTCGGCAAGGTTACACCGCCTCTCGCGTTCTTTGCACTAGGTGTACGTTAGAAAATGCACGTGCATACGTGTACACGGGTGCACAATCCAGTTTGCCGCGAGTTTTTGCAAAACTAGTGTGCTAGTGTGCGCGTCCAGGGCAGTGATTCCCGGACAACGTGACGCAATTATGCAACGAACTGGTCACCTCCCCTCCCTCCCTCCCCCCCCTCCCAACCGTCTCCTCCGTCTGCCTCCTTCGTTGCCCTCGAGCATACCCGCGATTAGTATCGCTGACCTTGAAGCCCTTGAAGAGATCACACTCGCGGCCTTGTTGCGCAGCCTCCGCCGAGCCTGCCGTGCACGGATCACGTTCGGAACGCGAGCCCGCGGGCTGCTTACATTGTTGCGCCGCCAAGATAACTCAGTTCCCCTCAGCCTTAAAGAAGATGTTATCCCTAGCGAAGGGGATTCCTTTTTGCGAAACGTATACACGTCCGGCGAATTCGAGAATGTGTGTTACTCGGATGCCGGGAGAATCTTTCTCGTATACCTTTGGTTGCGAATGTCAGGATCGCATCAAGACCGAATCAAGATTTTAAATTAATTGTCAAGGTAATACCAAGACTACGAGTGTCAAGATTATTGATCTTGTCAAGATTATTGATTTTTAAATAAAGCTAAAATATGTATATTTGTATGCATATTAAATGAGAAAAAAAAAATCATCATATTGTAGAGACTTAAAAAATTTTATTCAACATGTTATATTATATTATATGAAAATTTTAATATATATTTAATATATTATATTAATATTATATTATATTTAAATAAATTATATTAATATTAATATAGATAGCACAAATATAATAAAATCAGAAACTACGCAGAAATAAATATTATAAAAGAAAATATTTATATTATTAAATTTAGAAATAATTAATACAATAAACAAAATAAACAATATGAAATTTTCCACAACTATTTACCTACACAAAATTGCGTACAACAAATATAAATATGTATAGCAAAGTATGTACATATAATATGTATATATTCGTTATTTTTTTAAATAACAAATGCAACACATCATAGGTATAGCGTTTGGGAAGTCAATGAATGACGTAAATATATATACTATATATATTTATATAATTAAATATTATTATATATATTATATTATATATTATTAAATGTTCTTTTAAACGATTGTTCGGTATTAGATAAAAATTTTTAATAAAATCAATAGAGATTTTTACTACCAAGATTCGTTCGAGATCAAGATAGGTTTGAATTTCCAAAAATTTTCAACACAACATTTTTACGAATATTGTCTTGTGTTGAGTCTTGTGAAACCTTAGCGGACACGAGTGTCTTGGCGAGAATTGAAGAACGATAAAGATATTAAAGTGTTCCGGGCTTTTTTGCCGGCATCAATGGAAATCAATACATAACATAAAGAAGAAGGGAAGGAAGAGACGGAGCGCGCGACCTCGCTTCGCATGTAACACCTGCCACTGGATGTCGTAACTCGTCTGACATCCTCATTGCCGAAAAACAGAAGCCGCCTTGTATCGGTGTGTTGCTCGCACCGGTATCTCATAACGGCTCGCGCCGCCAAAATTGCGTATTAAATTGCACGGTTACATCGGCGCCTTATTAAGGCTCTCCCTGTCGGGAGACACGTCGGGCGGGGAAGTTTCTGGGAAGTGGCACAGGAAGCATAGATTCGTGAGGATGTCCTCGGGCGTCTCTCGCTTCCAGCATCACAACCATCGCCGTCTCGTCGTCATCTTCGCGCCATTAATATCGGTCGTCATCGATCTTCGTAAACGAAAATTCCGTCTTTATTATATAGCGTGGCGCGGGAAAGAGCAATCGGCAAATCTCATCGGTGATGATAAAGGATTGCTAGATTTTACACTTGAAATATGATTCGTCATTCTAAAAAGATTGCGTCGAAAATAAATCTCCATCATCAACGATAATATCTGAATACCTTTTTTTTTTTACATATAAGAAAGCCCAGCTAACGTCGACACTAACAGCTTATCATTTCTTCGAGCGTTAATAATTATTATGACCAGTGTTGTGTAAAGATAATATTGAAATTATCTAGACAAAGATAAAATGATGTATTTCGAGTTTATCTAGATAATAGAAATTATGAAGCTTTTTAGATGATATTGAAATTGTTTTATAAAAAAAAATTATTAAGTTTATTAAATTATGTTTTATAAAAAATTATTAATTATTAAAAAATGTAACAACTAAAATAATATAAAAATTGAGTTAAGATAAAGATAGTAGATAATATATGTAAATAATCCTATTATTATTTAGATAAAGATGATATAATGCAATTGCTTCATCCAATTGATTATCTAGATAACTTCATCTAGATAACGGCAAATACTGATTGCGGCATGAATTATTTGATCTCCAAAATACTAATTCCAATTCTTTTTTTTTTCTTTCCAAGCGCGATACATGAGGTACAGATGAGTTTTTCGTTCCCGCACACTATCGACCGCGTATGAAAGGAGACGGAGTGTACTCTTAGAATCTCTGCGGTCTGCTACGTCTATTTATAGCGCTCGCCGTACACACACGCGCGCAATGCACGCGCGTGTGCACGCGCGTGTTGTGCCAAGCACATTGGTCGCCGTGCATAACGGGCTCTTATATACGTCGCACTGAATATTCCTCTCGCGGACGCCAGTCGCGAGTGTTACTTCTTTCTTCCTCTTTCCTATATATATCGTCATCACATCCACCCTCTCGCTCCGCTCTCTCGTGCACGCGTACGGAACGCACGTGCGCTCGCGCACACGCGCGCCACACGTGTTCCCGTCCTTCCTTCGTCGTGTTAGACGTCGTTGTCTTAGGACGAGTCGGGCGATTTCTCGAAGAGATTTTACTGCGAAATCTTTTTTAACGCGATTTTTTTTTTTTTTTTTTAACTAGACTAACGGCTTGTTTCGTCTCTTAAAAAGAAATTAGATTGTTTCGATTATTTTTTTTTACCAGATTCGAAAATGTAGAATTTATAGATTACACGATCTCTCTCTCTCTCTTTCTTTTTTTTTCTCCTTCGATTCTAATTAGATCCACAAATTTATCGCGAAAGAGAGCAACGAGCAGAGAGCCTACGCTCGCTCGTTATAAGGGACCACTGTGCGGAGGACAGCGGACTCGTTGTCCGCCGTTCGCGAGCGTCGCGTTTCGAAAGGCGATTGGCTTCTCCTCTCTCGTTGCGGTAACGAGATTTGCTTTTTCCGCGCCGTCCTGGCGCGGCGAGACCGGTCACGGCGTCAGTAAATTGACCGATAATGTTGCTTGGCACTGATTACCGGATAGCAATGATGGATACTCGAAGAAGGTGGGCGCCCTTCCCTCCCATCGTCGTCGCCCCCTCCTCCTCCTCCTCCCACCCTTATCCGCCCTCCCCTCTCGTCCTGTCCTTTGCCTTTACGTGCACGCCAAGGTCGCTAACCTTACGAGCCCTCGGGTGCTGTTTGGCGCCACACACTCCTCTCTCCGTACTTTTAGCCGCCGATAACGGAGTGAACGAAACCGGGCACGTGGAGGAAACGGGCCGGTCCCGGATCGTCGCACCGTCGAGATATTTATAGTTTTCGGAAATGCTACTGAGATTCCCCGTAAGGAGTTTCTCTGGTAATTAAGCGATATTATATTTAAATTTGAATTTTTAAAGGGCAAAAAATGCGAAATGACAGATCTCTTAATGGAATACGGAAAATGATAACAAATCAAGGAATAGTCGACGGTGTTAAATCTTTCCGAATCTTCATCAATTTGAGGCAAGTGCAAAATTTATTTTCAATCGTGGAAGCAATTGAGAAAATCCTAATGTATCATCTGTTATCGATAATATATAATATGCGTAAGGCATGGTTGAGTGTTGCTACTTTATAAATATTGACGAATCGAGGAATGCACTATCCCCGTAATCTTCGATCCGCGGGTCAAATTATCTCAGCGCTTCAGATTCTTATCCCGGCTGAATTTCCTTTCCTGTTATCTTTAATGTCGCTGCTGATCACGCATCGGCCGTCGTCGCGGAATGCGCGCCGCTCCGGTTTCAACCGCAACGAGCGGCAGAAAAATAAAAAAAAAAAATAAATAAATAAAAAATGTTCAACGTTATTAAAACCAGTTTATTAAAACCGTGCCGCCATCTCTCGCGCGATTCTTTCTCGCGATCCCGTCCGTAATTACGCGCGATTTATTAACGCGACGCCGATCGGGCGCGGATCAGTTTTA
>JBCAUJ010000042.1:1370523-1398536 GCA_038406275.1 Cataglyphis albicans
CGATTCTTTCTCGCGATCCCGTCCGTAATTACGCGCGATTTATTAACGCGACGCCGATCGGGCGCGGATCAGTTTTAATCATTTTTTTTTCTTTTTTTTTTTTTTTTAATTCGCATTTTAATTTTATAGAATTATACGTCTGTTCTTCGAGTAGAAAGAAATTATTAAAATTAAATAGATTATTTCTTTAATTGCGCTGCAAGAAAAAAAAATGCATAAGGAAGTTTAAATTATTATTAAAATTAAAAAAATTTATATACAACAATGAGAAAATGAAATTCCAAGTATTCTTATTAAAGGAACGTGTCAGATAAGGTACAAGAACTGCCATCTGACGAGCAGAGAGAGGCCGTCTCCGTCGATCGGGACGACTTAAACAGAGTGCGCCGGAGTTAGTGCGCACGACTCACACGGGCGTGTGTGTTCACGCGCGCGACTCCGCGGCACTTCCTTTCGACTAAAACGTATATCGTACGGCGATTGCGCGCGCAATGAATCAGACCGCGCCAGTGTCGTGTATTCCTGCGGGGAAGATGTCAAAGGCGAAGAAGGTGCTGGACGAGGCACGGGAGATCCAGAATCCCGAGCTGGATCTCGCAGACAAGGGTATCGCGACGTTCGAGGAGATGCCGGGATTGCGTGAGTCTCATCCTACAATGTGTCGCGCTCGCGCGCTTATCGCGCCAAATTAGGCAACTTGTCGTGGCTGGTTTCGTCGACGCAACGCGCACAGCGCGGCCATCCGTCAGCGCGTCCTCGACCACGTGGGCGTGACAGCGCGCGCGCACTCGCGCTGTCCTTTTAAATTTGACACTTTGGTGCTTAACGTAGAATAATGTAAACGATAAGCGATATATAAATTATATTCGCGATATCCAGGGTGTTTCAAGTTAAAGGCAAGCTTTGCCAGTTATATGAGTGGAAATATAATAATAAATAAAATTAATATCAAATAATCGACATTGCCAGAATTATAAATATCAAGCAATGGTAAATTTTTATTAAAATTACAGAGACTTTTTTATGTTCCAGTGAATATGATTAATGTAACGAGGCTGACATTAAGTCATAATAAAATTCAAGGTAATACAGCTTAATTATATGCAACGTATATAATTCAATTGATTCATCGGATCGATAATTATTTTCGATATAGCGGTTCCACCAGGTCTCGCCAATCTAGTCAATCTAGAAATACTGAATCTCTTCAACAATTGCATCACCGAGCTGCCGATATCTCTGTCGCAAATGCCAAAGTTGAGAATCTTAAACGTAGGGTCAGTATAATTTGTAGAACACGTTAAGCTTTAATTGTGATTACGCGATAGAGATTTACCAGAACGTTTAACTTTTGGCAGGATGAACCGATTAGATGTGCTTCCTCGCGGTTTCGGTGCATTTCCGGTTCTCGAGGTGCTAGACTTGACGTACAACAATCTCAGCGAAAAGAATTTACCCGGAAATTTCTTCATGATGGGTCAGTCGTAGTTTTTAAGTTGCTCAACGCGTTTTTCCATAAATTGTACATTAATTTTTCTCTTCTCTAGAAACCCTAAGAGCGCTCTATTTAGCTGACAACGATTTTGAATATCTGCCGCCTGAAATCGGCCAGTTGAAAAATCTGCAAATTGTAAGAATTCTCGGATACTTTCGCAGTTTCACGAAATTGGCTTTCATACAGGGTGGGCCCAAACTGGTTCTGACTTTGAAATTTTATAGGAAATTTAATTCTTTGGGCCCACTCTGTAGAACTCTTGATTTTCGCTGAAATTATCGAGATTAAAACGTTTTAGCTCGTACTGAGGGAGAACGATCTGGTCGAATTACCGAAAGAAATCGGTGAGCTGACTCGTCTTAGAGAGTTGCATATTCAAGGAAATCGTTTGACAGTATTGCCTCCTGAGATAGGTATGAATAGTAAAAATGCGGTAAAATGAATTTATCACCCTAGAAAGAGCGCTACATAAGTTTACCTTACAGGCAACTTGGATCTAGTGAGTAACAAAGCGGTATTTCGAATGGAATTCAATCCTTGGGTGACTCCGATTGGCGATCAGCTGCAAGTCGGCATATCTCACGTCATGGATTATATTCGCTCGGAAACGTATCGATAGTAGGTGTTTCTATCGCCATTAGAAAACTGTCTTGCAGTTGCATTTCAAGAATTAAAATTTGAAATTAAAATTTGAATTAAGAATTAAAAATTCAAAAAAAAAAAAAATTTGGAAGTTTCAACTTTACGCAAATTTTTTACATTTAACATTATAATATAAAATTACTAACATAGTTACTGATCGAGGAGTCTGGCCGATAATTGTCACTTTTTACAGCGTTTACAATCGTCACCAAAGCGCCAAAGGCCCGCCACCTCCCATCGAGACCGATAAGAGCAAGAAGATCTCACGTGCTCGTTAACGTGTGTTCGCATAATTTTGACTAAATAGTACTATCTCTGACTAATCTTGTTTTGGAGATTATTTTTGTAAGCCATATGTACTGCCAATTAATCGTCCATTTACATTAATTAATTCGAAAATTAAATGGTGCCTTTTAGAAATAGAAGTAATAACAAGAGCTAAGAGATGTACTACGCATTTTAATAATATTGTTATATTTTTTTAATTGTCTATTTAATATATGTATAGCTACATATAAATATATTATACATATATGTATATATATATATATATATATATATATATATATATATATACATATTATTTTAATCCAAAAAGAAATTATATATATTAAAAATTTTTTCAACAATTTGTTTTGCGTTTTTTATTAAGAATATTATTAATAATCATAAAAGAGATATTATAATCGATGAGAGTAGAATGAAAAATTTAGATATGCAAAGCAGATTGGATTCTACTGTTTAAAAATGCACATTTTTATTTAATTTAGAATTGCAGTTTATTGTGAAATTTATGATATAAATCATTTATTTTAGTTGCAAATAATTGTGCAAAAAAGATGCGTTCTTTATATTATTTTTAAGAGATGATTTTTTTATTTGAATTCTTTTGCAATGCAGAATATAAACGATACTACGATTCCCTTTAAAAAAAAAAAAAAAAATGTGTCTGAAAATCAAAGTTTATTAGATTTTTGCATCGCTGGTCTCTCTGGGCAACGGGAACAAAATTGCAAAACAAATCGTCTCGCCGTCAGTTTGCGTCAAACCTTTTTGGTGTCAACATTGTTTGTTTATCCCACCTTTCCGCTGCAAGCTAACGCATCTTCAAAATGGTGAATATCGAAAAATATACAATTCAATTATCTGCAGACTTAGCGCAATTCGAAATTACACATTTTTTTCCGCATAATTAGATGTTGAGTCATTCAAGATAAGCTTTAGCAACATCAACAAAAATTCCATGTTTGAATTGAAAAATTATAGATAAGAATATGGATTAATAAACAGGATTCATATAATTCCTATTTATTACGAAAATATTTACATAACAAGAGATAGCGATTGGCGATAAGATAAGTTAATTAATCGGAATGAATAGCGCGAGGTACTTTCGATTCACATTGGCCAAGGCGGTGTGCAGATGGGCAACGCCTGCTGGGAACTTTATTGCTTGGAGCACGGTATACAACCGGACGGTATGTTGCCACCGCAGACCTGTGGTAACACCGACGAAGGTTTCCAGACCTTCTTCAGCGAGACGGGCGGCGGGAAATATGTGCCTAGAGCCGTTTTCCTCGATCTCGAACCGACGGTAATAGGTAAGGCTAAACCGGAAAAAGATACGAGTTGAAACTATAACGAGATATGCCAACATTCCTATCCTTACTTAGACGAGGTGCGTACGGGAACGTACCACCAGCTGTTCCATCCCGAGCAGCTGATCTCCGGCAAGGAGGACGCCGCCAACAATTACGCGCGCGGTTTCTACACCCTCGGCAAGGAGCTCATCGACCTCGTGTTAGATAGAATCCGCAAGATAGCCGACATGTGCGGCGGCCTGCAAGGTTTCCTCATCTTTCACGCGTTCGGCGGTGGTACCGGATCTGGCTTCGCCAGTCTATTGATGGAACGACTGTCCATGGATTATGGCAAGAAAGCCAAGCTCGAATTCGCTATATATCCGTCGCCGCAGATCTCCACGGCGGTCGTGGAACCGTACAACGCGATCCTAACGACTCACAACACTATAGACAACTCGGATTGCGCGTTTCTCGTTGACAACGAGGCGATTTATGACATTTGCCGACGCAATCTGGACATCGAACGGCCGACCTACACGAATCTGAATCGTCTCATCGGTCAGATCGTCTCCTCGATCACGGCGTCTCTGAGGTTCGACGGCGCTCTAAACATCGACCTCACCGAGTTCCAGACGAATCTCGTACCCTATCCCAGGATACACTTCCCTCTCGTCACCTATGCACCAATCGTATCCAGCGAGAAGGCCTATCACGAGCAGCTCACCGTGATGGAGCTCACCACGGCCTGCTTCGAGCCGGCTATGCAGATGGTCAAGTGTGATCCGCGAAGAGGAAAGTACATGGCCTGCTGTCTACTATACAGGGGCGACGTGGTGCCGAAAGATGTCAACGCCTCGATCGCGATCATCAAGACCAAGAGGTCGATACAGTTCGTCGACTGGTGTCCGACGGGTTTCAAGGTTAATCGTTTGATCCTTTCAGGAATATTCTTTATGATTCGAGAATTGTCAAAGATTAATTCACACACTGTAAACGTAAAACAGGACGAGAAAATTTTTAATCTAATATTTGGGTCTAGAAAATACCCTCTCTTCTTAAAAAAAAAATTTTAATATTATATATTATCTAATATATTAAATGGTATTTTATAATTTCATTCGGGAATAAATAGGTAGGAATAAATTATCAACCGCCGACTGTGGTACCGGGCGGTGATCTGGCAAAAGTACAAAGAGCCATGGCCATGTTGGCGAATACCACAGCAATCGCCGAAGCGTGGGGGAGACTGAATAGAAAATTCGATCTCATGTTTAGCAAACGAGCCTTCGTCCATTGGTAATCTTTTATTTCGTAAAATTAAAATTAAACTCCCGAACTCCCGGTCTTCACTCACAGAATTTTATATAAACGTGCCATCAGGTATGTCGCCGAAAACATGGACGAGAGCGAATTTAACGAAGCCAGGGAAGATCTGGCGGCGTTAGAGAAAGATTACCAGGAAGTCGCAACGGATTCTGTGGATATCGGCGAAGGTGGCGAAGAATATTAATCGCTCCTGAAAGAACTTGCACGCATTTTGGTGGGATAAATGAACCTTTTTTTTTTTACTCGATTGTACCATTTTTATAGGATTTTTACATTGATTTTTTGTGCTGTCTTATATATTTTATGCATCGTTTTTATTTTAGATTAAAGTTTATGCGCGTCTTTGTGATAATAAAATATTAGATCATTCACACTCTGTGGTATCATATTTCTTAATCAGAAACTTGGATCGCTAAAGGGGAATTTCTCGGGGGAGAAATTGGGGGGGGGGGAAAGGAATTTAAAAAAGATGTAAGAGCGTACGTAGATATTATAGGCTTTTTATTGTATAGAACAGCACGCGGCTGCGCGAATTATATTACATATGTATAAATTTCCGTCGGCATCTTTACATTACGGTCGGAGAAACTCTCGCATCGCGCACGTAAAACTTTTTTCTTATTTCCTCGAGTGTGTTAAGTGTGGTGATAAAAATCGTGAACGTTTCGTATTTGCGTGCATGTTACGCTGATACGTGAGAAACTTAAGATAGATATTGCGAAAAAAGACGAAAGGAAAGAAACGCGTACTATCTCGCGGATGTATTAAACTTTGCGGAATATAAATGTCGAATTAAATAATCGTTAGTCGTATATAATTACGATGATAATAAGGGCGATAGTGTTGCGCAAATGATCGAGGCGTGGCCAAGCTGACGACAGAATAACATACGACAATTAATCACGCTGATCACAACGATAACGATGATAGATTAATTATAAACATTCGTCGTAATTATTATCAAGCATCTCTCTTACTCTATCTCTCTTTCTCGCTCTATCGTTTTTTTTGGACTGGTTCATATCATATCAATAGAATAATAATAATAATCTATTGTTATATTTTTTTTAATAGAATCTCGGACACGCCGTTGCAGGCAGACGCGCGTGATATAATTTGCATCTTCCTCCTCGTATCTATAAAATTTCTCCGTCTCCATCTCTCCCTGTATTCTACCTATCTCCCTCTTCCGTTTACTTAAAAGGAAAAAGGGGGAAACGCTTTTCTTTTTATCATACTTTTTGGATTGGCAGACTGAGCCTGCCGCTCGCTGGACTAGAGATTTTCACTACCGCTTTATTGCGCATCCGTTATTATAAGAGGAGAGCATTGCTCCTTCGCTTCTCGTTAAAAATTAATTCTTTAAAGGGCCAGACACTTCACCTCTCTTTCTCTCTTTCTCCCTCCCTCTCTCTCTCTCTTAGCTCGAAAATCATTTCTTCCATTTTCTCTCGATTGTAGAAAATTCGTCGTCTTCCTCTCTCTGGGCATCGACGAATCGCAAAATAATTTTTTACGATACTTGTCGTGGTCAACTTCGTTTCGTTTATGACGAATCAAAAGATGCCGTGCGAATTTACGAGGATTTTTAGAGGCGAATTTTACTTAGAACAATGTCTTTTCGAGATGAAATTTTTTGCAAACACACAGTTAACAAAACACTGGAGGCATTACAACACGAAGCATTACCTCGAAAATTAAGCAGAATTTTTCATCCGAAGGCTCAACATGAGTTGCTAAAAATAAAAATACAAAAGTAACGTGTTTGTCGGCGGAATTCGAAGCAAATTTAAATTTTTAATCGCTCCAAGCTCCGTCGAATAGTGTCCAAAATGAGATTTCACTATGAAAATTTGCAACGATTATGTCAGCTTTCAGATTAAACTGCTTTTGTAAAAAAATTGCGCTTACAGAGTCTGATTGTCAGATATAATTAATCAAACGCGTTAAACGCGAATATTTGTGCCACGATCTGTCTAACGTTTTAGCGTTTTGCAGCAAAACGGATGTCGTTCAATTAGATTTAAGCGAACTGTCATCCTCGGGGCTGCCCGCACGCGAGTTAAGTATCGCGAAGGGCGGAGAAACAGACGCTTAGGATCTTTGGTAAAATCCCGCCTGAAACATTTGGCGACGATCATAAACGTTCAAGCGTTATCGTTGAAGGCGAAAATGACCGAAAGAACTAAAAACAGTTTTGTATCCCGGAGCCCGTCACTTTCTCGTGACTAAGACATCAGGACGACAGACAAGAGCTTTTCGATCGTCCTAAAGGACGGCGGAATGCGCGAATAAGCTTTTCAAATGCCCTAGGCGTCGTAGATTCGGTAAAGTTCGCACTTAAATCACACCATTAAATAATAATCATGCTACGAGATAATGACTATGTTAATTCACCAATCATACCATAATCGGCAAATCATAAAAATAATAGCAATTGTGGCAAACAAAGCTGCTCGCGAGTAATTAAAGACAATTATAATGGTCGAATAACTAATAATATAATCGATAGTAACGATAGTATTAATATTAATAATAAAAATATAATAGTAATATAATGATAATGAATAATAAAATAATAATATTAAAGATTGGAAGAGTAGTATGATAGTAATAGTAATAGTAATAGTGATAGCAGTAGTAATAGTTCAGAGCGGTACTAGTAATCGTGATAATTGTAGTGACAATTATGTCGCTTGTGAAAATATCTAGGATCGATCTGTCTCTTTTTGTCGATGACGTAATCGCACTCATTCACGCATTTCTCACTTTCAGACTGACAGCATATCGATATACAAGCAAACTCAATCAACTACAGCGATTTGTCACTCATTCTCTCTCTCTCTCTCTCTCTCTCTCTCATTCGTTCGAATCCGCGGCGATTCATCTCCGTGTTCTCGCCCGATCACGGCGGCAGTGATCGCGATTTTGAAAGCACCGCTGCTTTCTTTTTGTGCACGATGCGATGGTCCACCTATTGACATGTTAATTGACAGCGACGCGGTATCATTGGCACGTCGGGAACTGCTTAATTTCAATCCGTATAATCCTCGGATTGGCGCAATAGCGGGATCGCGATCCCGAAAAAGTTTGACGCGAGGCGTCTCGTTCACGAATAATTATGTTACTTTCTTCTATGTTTTACGCGCCTCGCGTTTCATTAGAAAAACAAGATATAGTGGCAGTGTGAAAACGGTGAAATCCACTTCGATTCTACGTTCGTTTATTCGTTCCGCTAGTCGCGAGGGGACATAGGCGAGAAGGGCGACGGGGATGAAGCGCGGTAGATTCGACGCGGAAGGAAACCAAAACGACGGAAGCACAGATGACGGCCGCGGCGGCGGTGGAAACCGGGTATAAGCACATCCGCGACCTCTCTCTCCCTCTTCTTCTTCACGTTCTCTCAATTCGGAAGCGTTCAAGAGCGGTAGATGCGGATAACGTCGCGGATCGGTGCCCGGCAGAGCGGACAGTGGCCGCCGCCCTTGCCGCGCCATTGCTGAATCGCGCAGGTATAACACATGCACATGTGGCCGCACATGTAGAGTACGCTGTCGATGCTGCGCTCGTAGCAGATCGAGCACTCGCTCGGCTGGCCGGCGAGGGTTGGCTGCAAGCCTTCGCTCCACTGTTGCAGGTGGGACGACGTTGCGTGCGTCGCGTGCGTCAAGGTGCCCTCCAGGCTCTGATAGGTGACCGGGTCGACGTACGTGGACGAGCCGGTGCTGGCCATGGTGCCGGTCAACGGCGGCGAAGACTGTCTCGAGGAACCGGGATGCGGTACCGGTGCGGGTGCAACCGCGGAAAGATGCACCGGCTGCGGCGGTGGATTTCTGTGCGTCGCGGACGCATAGATCGGCTGCGGCGTGGGCGGTGGTGGCGTCGGGTAACCGGCCTGCGGTGGCAAGTTCACGACGAGTACGGTGCCGCCGCCCACGGCCGGTTTAAACTGCACCATCTCGGAGAATCTCGATAGTTCCGTGGCGGCGTTGCTGTGATTCGAGTGTTGCTGCTGTTGCTGCTGCTGTTGAACGATGTTGGCAGGCGATGGGTTGCTCTGACGCTGTCGAGGCGGCGAGGTCGGCCTGCTGGCTAACATTCTCACGCGTTGAGTACTTCCGTAAGCGTCTACAAATGCCCATAGCTGAAGACTCTGATCGACGTGCATGACAACGTTGGGCGGGCCGCCGTTTTTGCTCATCTGCACCTCGCCATAGTGCGTGACCGTGAAGGCGATCTCGTCACCGGGCTGCGGACTCGATGCCACGTCCTTGGAGACTACCCAGTACTCGGGACGATCTAGCAGCAGGTCGCTGTCGTCCGGCAGATCCTCCGCGGTGAGTCGCGCCGGATCGCACGAAGTCAAGCCTAGAGCTAAAGCGCCCACGTACATCGGCTCCGTCGAGAGAATCTGCACGACCAGTCGCTCACCCAGTAGCAACGGTCGACCCGTGAACGCGTAGCCGTGACAGAATTCCGTGTCGGTGCGCGTCGCTACGCACTGTTGATTGCTGAAACGGATGTTTCTGCCCCGAGTGCTACGGAAAAACAAAACCAGGAAATAGTTAGTCTTGGGAAACCGTGAAAAGTGGATGGCGAATTAGTTCTATGTGGCTGAACGGTGGTACAAAGAATCGTTCGTAATTCCTGACTTAATGCCTTCTATTGTAGACCAATGACTTTCAACTATTACGTCTTATCAATTATCATTTACACGAGCTTCTTTTAAGAAAATCGCGTAAAGCGTTATTAATCCAACCAGACTTTAATCAGAAAACTTAATCGCGTAAATAGCAAATTCAAAGCGGACAAGTTACTTTAAGATAATTTTTTCTCGATTGTATGATTCAAAGCTGAACTAAAACTAGCGAGTGCCAGAACCCTTTCCACGACGCGTTGATTAGACCTAGTTCATGGGGATGAGAAACCTAGCGCGATCGATACTCACGAGTGGAAGGGCAAAGGAGTGAAGATGACGCCGGGGGGTTGAAACCTGAGTCCTGGTAGCTCGACGTCTGGCTCGTGATGAATCGACATGCTCTGCATAGACGGCACGATTATCCTCTCGACGTCTCGGCCGGCGTTGCTGGCATCGTCCATGGCCGAGTGTCTGCTGTGCTGCGCATTGTCCTCGTTGCTGTGCTCGGCGCCCCTGCGGATGTTGTTGAAGTGCTGGCGATTCGGGTCGACGAACTCGATCGCCGTGCTGTTGCCGTAAACGTCGATGATCGCCCATAGCGGGCCACGGGTCTCGACGCCGCTGAAGAAGAGGCCCTTCTCCTCGCCATTGACGCCAAAATGAACGTCGCCGGCCGACGTGACGTAATAGAAGAGCACCGTGTCCCTTTCGGCGAATCGCTCGGCGAGCGCCTTAGCCCAATAGCCGGGCTTGTTCGTCAAATCAGGACACGCGTATCTCGGCAGGCCACTCCGTAAGTTGATGGGATCGTTGCTGGTGAAGCCGAAGCGAATCACGCCGCTCCAATTGTCGGAGATCTCCAGAAACTTGACGCAGACCTGCGTTGTTGCACAAAAAAAAGCAAACATGTAGCTCAGTCGTGTATTAATTTCTCATTTGAGAAGGGAAAGGAGAAGGAAATGACGTTACGAAATTACGGAGACGAGCAATCGAGCGATCCTAAAATGGAGTTTTATCCGAGGCATCCTCGCGAATTGTGTCAGATCACATCCCACATGATAATAATTTTACTAGCGCGATTAGTTTTAATCCGTCGTAAAGAAACCGAAAATACGCCCACACGCTCTATTAGCGATCGGTCATCGTACATCTCCATGAAGGTCTTTGAAGATCAGCTAACATCCTCGGGAATCGTTTAGTTTAAACCATCGTTTAGCGCGATTATCACCAATCACACTCGTGTTATCTAACACTGCAAACAAGATATACAAGATAAACTCACGCGAATACCTCGTAATTCTAACACGGAACGATATGCAAAACAACGACTCGCGTGATAAAAAGCCCTCCCCCCCTCATCCCTCTCTTCCTCCCCATTCGCGATTGCTGTCAATTCAGGTACGTTCTAATATTCGAGAAATGCGATCGGCGAAGGTCTCTCGAGCGGAACGATAGTCGCCGGTTTCCCACAATTATAGCGGGATTAGATTAAAAGTTGCGGTCGCAAAAAAAACCTCCTCACCTTCTCGCCCACTCGCACGGGTCTGGCGCTGAAGGTGACACCCTTGCAAAAGCTCTCGTGCCTCCGGGCGATCGTGCCGCCATTGCACAGCCTGATGTTGTCACCGTGGACGTGGTGAAACGTCAACGGCGGCAGGTTGTTGGTACCCGCGCTCGACGATCTGGGCGCTGCAACAGAAAGCGTCGATCATTAAATAGCGATACTTTATATTCGCGCGATATCCATGTAATTGTATATCTTAGCGGATTTATCTATGCGAGTTTATACCCAGTTTCAATTTACTCGTTTCGCAAAAGTGCGTCGCTTCGTAATTTATGTACTAATCGCTGGAATGTGTGCATAATATGTATGCATGTATGTAATGTTTATTTTTACTCAAGGTTGTGGTGCGTGATTATGAGGAGTTCGGGAAAAATATTAACATCGACTTCCTCTTCCCCGGGATTTACTTGTAAACTTTAGAAACTTACGTAGGTGTTATATATTTTCGTGCCTCCATATAAGACTCCATGACAGATCCAATTCTAGCAGTAAACTAATGATTTTTAGGAATTTTTTTTTTTTTTTTTTTTTTTTTTTAATGTTAGAGGTCGATCTTTTTGAGACACGTGAGAAAAACAAAAACAAATATCCAAGATTTAAAAATACTGACGTACCGTTTAAACGTCAATAAAAATATATATAAAATGTCAAAAAAAGATCAACTCGTGACTGACAATCATTAATCTTTAATCTAAACATTGAAAAAAAAAATCGTTTCGATCGATCGTATTCGCGCTACGTAGGCGTATTTGCTTGATCTCTCTTTTTTTTTTCAAAGAAAGGAACCAAAGTAGCATTGCCGCAAGAAATAGGCCATCGACCATGTTTCAGCGAATTTCTCGGGAAATTCACTCGAGACGGATAACCACTTCGCGGATGAGGAACAAAGGTGTTCTGTTTCGACAGCGCAGGAAAAATAGGGAGAGAGATTTTCTTGCGGAAAACTCTCGGATACAAAAGCACACCTCTCATCGGGGCACGTCGAGCGTTTCCACTCCGGTATTTCATAATGCCGGCTCGTCGATGCGGAATGCGGAGATATTCCCGTAATATCTTGAGGCCAAAACGGTCGTATCAGTTGGTGAATCAACGTGAAGGGAGAATCTTTGTAGAATCACGTCGATAGATCAGCTGATTTTTGACATTAAATAACAATCTGAGATTCTTTAAATATTAGACATCATCTGTCAAACACGCTCACTTTGATTTATCATTCGCAGGCACATAGATAATAATATTTATTAATAAATTGATAATTATATAAATATATAAATTTTGCAGGAGTATGTATGAATACTTTGTAAGTCTTTGTGTCGTCGATTTGAAAGTAAACCGGGAGTGCCGCGTAGATTCGACCGACGCTCGTGAGAGCTTCGTTCTTACTGACTATCGATATGCCGAGGCGCGTAGCCGATATTGTATGCTCGCCGGAAACCGCACGTTTCGTACCGGAAGCGACCCGCGCGCGGATGCCAAGTATCGAAGTACGCGATCCGCTTTCTCCGCAAAACGGATGCGGCCCGAAAAACCACCGTTATGACAATGTACAAGTAAAGAGGAAACTGTCGATTTACACCTTGATGACTTTGGTCGTCAACTTGCCGTGCCTCCCCTGTATTCGTATAAGTAAAAGGGAAACGATTCAACATATCTGTGAATTAGTAATAAGAAAATACTCGCGATATGTTGAAGAAATGATTGCATCATGTCGGGAATCTTAGCCGAATTTTAATAAAGGAGAATTATAAACAAATTTATATAAATTTATATTTAAATTCAATAGTCATATAAAATTTATAATTGAAATTCTACTAACATTAATTAAATTAATTACAACTCATTAACACCTTAATTATTCTACGTTTTAGTTGGAATATAATTTAATTTAATTTTGTAATTTTCTTTTAATATAATTTTTCAACAATAATATGTAAAAATATATTTTAATTAAGTAACTCCGCTCGTGGATTATTAAATTAATTAACAAGTTTCTCTAATCCTATAAAATATCGCCAAATTTTAATTTTTTTAATTTTTTATTTCTACATTTATTATTTAAATTAAACTATTTTCATAAATATAATAGGATATCTAATTTTTAATAAAATTTATTTAAATTTATTCATATTTAAAATAAGTTTTCTTATATATATTTTATTATATTTCACTATAAATAAAAATTTTGAATTAATATAATCTTAAGTTTAATCGCAATTGCTAGCATTTTTATTTATTAATAATTGAATTGCAATTTCTATTAAAAATTGTCGTTTAAATATTTATTTCAAATATTAAATTTAAATTTTTTAATTTAAATTTTAAAAAATTAATTTACTAAAATTTATTTATATTTTAAATTAAAAAGTAACTTTTTAAAAAAATTATCTAAAATTTTCTCTTTTTATTCATATAAAAATAATAAATTTTTCTCTTAAATAAAAACATTCAAGAGGATAGAGAATCTTAATAAAGGATGGTTAATATTCTGCGAGGAATTAATAGATAGTTGAAAATTGATCGTCTCAAGTCTATTACGAGAATTGTTCGTTCATAAAGTGTGTTAGCAAAATATACATTTACATAAACAGTCTATTCACGAGAGCTGTCAGTCTATAATTAAACGATTTGAGGAAGTGTACATACGATAACAAGTCAACACACGGCAGATAATTCCTAACGATATCAATCCGCTAATCGAACGGAGTACCGTCGGGATCGACGGGATGATAATCGCGACAGGTATCGGTAAAAATCGCGAACCACGCGTTCGATTTCTCACGCTCTCGACAAGAAGGTGCGCGTATTAGGAAACGCACTAATTGTAATTTCTAATTCCTCTCGAGAACGCGGTCGCGCTTTTTTTTTTCCCTCCCTTTCCTCGCACGCGGAACCGTTACGGTGCGGTGTAATGCGCGGATTTCCAGGATTTTACGAGGACTACAAGTGTCGTTTCGACGCGAGGTCACGATGGCCTGCCACGCAAACATCGTAGTCCGATTCTTGTTTGACTCGAATTTCTCGCACAGTTTTCGACCAGTCACCTGAAAGTATCTCGACCAGGTAACATTGCGAAATCGTATGAAGTCACCTAGGCTAGAGTTTTTTCCTGGAATTCGCGTATTAATCACGTAAACTAAATAAATCGGCCACAGATACATTTTATTACGCCATTACGGAGATTAATAAAGAAACCGGAATAAATCCAAGGATATTGTGAATGTGTTTATTCAGAAATATTTTTAAATACACGGCAATAGCTGCTAATGAAATAACAATATTTACCCTTAAAACGAGATATCGATTTCTAAGATTCAATTATGAAATAAATAAATAGATATCTTCATTTTTATAAGTTGCAAATTAATTTCTTTTTCTTCGAACATCTCACGGAATCGCAAAAGAATTTGTTGCGAGAGGATACATGCTTCTAATTTTTCTTCTTTTTTTTTTTAATATTACCCTTCGCGTAAAAATTAATTGTGACATCTCCAGAATTGTAATCGCATAGAAAAAAAATTGAAAAAAAATTGAAAAAAAAAACTTCGAACAAAATTGAATAACGATCGACGGTTTCAAAGTCGCGACCGTGCTAAAACAAGACCGTGATTTTCAAACTACATGGGAACGGGAAAGAGCAAACGAAGCGAATCGCGCCGAAAGCATTATACAATCCCGCGGATTGTACGCGTCGTTGTTTAACCACGATTAGTCACGCAAGACGTGATTCTCGAGACGCATCTCGGTCGGAAGAGACGCCCGGCCGTGGGAATGTTATGATGTATACCGTTGCATCTCTCGTCGGCGTTGGAGCAAACCATGACTCCATTTACCCCTCGCAATCGGCCACTTATTCGCCACTGCCGTACTAACGCGCTTGAAGGCGAGGAAACGCTTAGCCGAGACAGATGAACTTGGCCATAGCACACCTTCGCGAAATGCACTTTGATGTTTTTTGACAACAATTTCAAAATTCTCGGACGCGTGATCGGACTTTTTGATTTAAATTTTTTTTTGTATAATATTCCCGGTACCTTCGACATAGAATCTTTTCTTTCATCTAAATCATTTTTAGAAAAATCTTTGACAGCTATCAATTAAATTTATCAGGAATTCATCAGATTTTTTCCTATGATTTTTCTCTTTACGAATTTTTATCCGAAGGTCACGCAACCAAGGACTTAACGTGGACACTGAGAATCGAGGATTAAATCGACCGCGATATGACGTATTGCCTGAACAGTTATGCGAACATTGGTAATCCGTTGAATAATCGCCGGTTCTGACGCCGATTCATCGTCGTGAGCGTCATTAAACGCGTCACATGGCGGTCTCTTTTCCAGGACGATCGATCTCTCTCTTCACGCAAATCGCGCGAGTCAACGAGAAATCTCCTTGGTCATAGTAATTGGTCTATGCCCGCGCCTATGCCGCCATTCGCCGGTACATCTCTCGTGGGAAACCCGTGACACACATTTGCGCGGAAGTGCACCTCCGTAGACTGCAACGCGGTGAATCTCTCGGCGCGTCTGATGAGCCGCCGCGATGCTGCGTCGCGTCAGGGATCGGGACCGTGTTTAATTAAAATCTCATTTCCAACTATGACTATGTCTTAGCCGGGAGCGAAATAACAGATGTTGCAAGTAGCGCGAGAAAATTGGAAATAAAAGCCACATGGGTGCCTTGTAGGTCGAGTGTCTTTGCTTGTCATAGCTTAGGAAGAGACGCTTTATAGACATCTCATTGAATTTGGTCGATCTATTTATTTTCACTTCGCGTCCCTTTACTTTACTCTTGCCACAGCGAGCGCACAACGTGCGTCATTTCTATTTTTATCGCTGCCTTTTATAATATTTTTCTTTAGTTATAATAAAATATAAAAATAAACACTTTATTTTACTGGAATAAAATCTCTGTGACATTTAAAAAATTATTTATCGCGCTCGCCACGTTATTGAAATAATACTAATTGATTCGCGACTATTGTCGATGTGAAAGTAATCCGTGCTGGGACCTTTGCGGGAAATCAGACTCCTTTACGATAACGTGCATTATCGGTCGTCTGGACGATGTGAACGCGATGCACTTTGCATGATGTAAATAAACGAAGCCTTGACCAAGCTTCGTCCTCCTCCAGCTCATTGACTACAATCAAATCTGTTTCTGCATTAGCTACTATCAGCCTTGTAGAAAAGATGGACGTGCTGTGTAGTTTGATAAGTCGCCATAATCGACGCATCCTGGCGTGCTTTTGCTTCGCTCAACCTCGACGAGCCGTGACGTAGAATAACTCGGTACTTTAATCGAATGAGTAACAGTAGAAAATAAATAAGAGAAGCGATTTAAAAAAAAAAAAATTCTTGACTCCAACACGTAATAAGAAAATATAATTAATAATCCCGTTAGCTAATTGTTAAGTTACTTTATCTAACAGCCTGTTGCGAATTAATGATATCGAGGTCACGTTCAGGCCAGATCTCTCTGGCACGCGACCTTAGGCGAATCGACGTGAAAAAAAAAGAAAAAAAAAAAAAAAGGAAGAAGAAGGCGGAGAAGGTGAGACGCAGCAACAGGCTGCGGAGTCGCGTGCGCCTACGTAAGAACGACTTTGAACGAGGGGTTTACGGACCGCACCGATAAGGCACTCGAGGTACTGTTAAGCAGCAAGCCGAGGAAGTCGGTGGTAATTTTCTCTGCGCGCGCGCTCACTCGCTCTACACAAGGCAAGGCTAGGCCTCGTAGCAGGAGGGGCCTTATTCCCACGCCCGATGCCGTGATCTTTGCTTGAGCTACCTAGAGTCTTAGGAGAGGCGAGATCTCTCTCTCTCTTTCTCCACAATGGATAGCTCTGCTCCTCGTCCTTTCTCCTAGGTAACTCCTGCCGGAGTTCCCCCCCCCCTCTCTCTCTCTCTTTCTATATTGCCTCCCAACATTATGCGCGTTACGTAAGGTGGCAATGTGCGAGTCTCTCGTCTTGCTGAAATAATAATAACGCGTACACAGCTCAAGGCGAGAACGAGCGAGAGAAAGAAAGCGGGATGGATGAGAAAGAGAGAGAGAGAAGGAAAGAAGAAGCGAGACAGAAATAGAAGGCCTACAGAAGGTGGCTTTGAGGCGCGCGTTAACGTAATTATGGAAAGCATCTCGCGTGCACTTGATGCATCGCTCGGGACACGCGGTAAACAATCGTATTAAGCTACTATCCACACGCGATTCGGAACGATGATTAGAAGCGGATAAGTAACGGGAAGCGGAGATAAGGGTCGTCGAACTCCCGAGCGAGTCCTAATCGTCTCGATCTGCGAGAGACGATAAGTAATTGAGATTGCGATGACGTTACACTTGCTTCGATTCGATTAAGGAGAGTCACTTCGAGTGTTAAGGAATCAGCGTATTGGCTAATTTTATAAGATTCTTTCATAATTATACGAGAGGAGTCCTTTGGTGCCGCTGTCGTAAAAATACTAAAGAAAGAATATACGTATCGCGTTGCTCATAAACGACCATCTCGAGTTAGACTCGTGCTACGGATGGAATAAAGATCGGAGGAAGAAACGTAGTACACAGGTATGCGACGTTGTTGGGTACACGCTTGATGGAGGTACGAGATCTTTATCCGAGATTCTTTCTCCGTCTGCCTCTCGGCGCGTAGCCTTTGTTGACCCTCTTTTTAACGACTTACGGAGGATTCACGGTGAACGCTCGGCGACCTCTCTTCTCGCTACGATTAATTTTCGACTATTTGGATACTAATGGCGACACAACAGAGCGTGATTCATACTTGCTTTGGCTCGCCCGTGTCATTAACGAATTTTCTGAAAGGACATTCGGAGACATTCAAGAGATCCGCGATCGAGATGAAGAGACAAAGGTGCGGATAGGTTTCCGCAGAAACGCAACGCGCCTCGCTGGAATACTTAAGCTCCTTAAGCTACAAGTTTATGAGGGGGCTCACGCGAAACCCCACGACGACAAGTGTATATTCCCATCGCGGTGCTTTTAACGCGACCACCACGGCCCGTTGAGGAACAATCGGATTAACGAAGTTAAACGAGAGGGTGGCCGCAGAAATCCCGCTCCCTTCGTTACGCCGACTCGTACCCCGGAATCGGGGGAGGGGGGGGGGGCGGAGGATGTGACGCATCTGCCACGTTTCGCATCGTATAGGATCGTCACGACTTTGCGGGGGTGTAGAGAAACAGAGGAGACCAGCCCCTCGTTCTCTCTATCTTTCGTATTGCGTACCCCTGTGGACACGGGATTAATGGTTTCAGACACACTCGACTTGTTTTGCCCGAGGAATGGCGGGAGGAGGGGGGGGGGGAAGGGGCCGACCACTTATTGATCTTTCGATCCGTAAATAATGGAAGCCTAGACTTTTTTCTGTATTAAAATGCTCTCTTTATAATTGTAACAAAAAAAAAGGTATCAAATAATACACATATTACAATAATCTCTCTAAATTAAATGTGAAGGAGCTGAAGGGAATAAAAATTAATATTCGAATATATTAAATAGTTAACTGCAGGGATTAATTAAAAAGAAAGATTCAATTTGAATGTAACATGAATCTAGTATGGCACGGCAACTCAGGCTAATAAGCTAAGTATAGTCGAGCGATCGGACTGCGCGCGGGATAACGTTGGTAATCCCGATGGACGATGAGAGTAAAGAAACAAGTACATTGGATAATTCAGGGTTGCGTTGGCCGCTTCGTAGCATGCTCGCGTTTAATTAGATACGGAAAGCCCGTAGGAAAATATGGTATCTCGCGCGAGGTGCAATTGCGCTTAACGGTTTTCGCTGTTCGATCGGACGTGAAAACGCGACCGGTGGTTGTTGAGGTGCGGATATTTTATGCGAAACTGAAATCAAGTTTCCCTAATAAACAACGAGGAGGAGACAAATATGTATGTACACGGCGTCGCGAATGACTCACGTGGAGTCGCGTTAATGAAATTCCGCTTCCTTCTGTGACAAAGAAACGCATGTTACGCGCTCGTCGTTAAGCGGAGTTCGTGCCCCGTGACGCTAATTCCGAGCACAAACCGGCTAAGGAAGCGTCCGTTCAAGTGGAATAATAGACTGGAAACACAACGGCTAGATAGCCGGTGACGTAAGCCTTTCGATAATTTCGAGAGATCGTAAACGACTAATCGCGACGAGGATATTTTAGCCGCGATTGTTATTCGCGTTTGTATCGATATTTCAATAATTACAGTAGATTATAAATAATAATTAATATTCCTTTAATTTTTTCATAATTAATTTTCTGAGTTTTGATATTAATTGTTATTTAATTGTGAATATTATTCTATTATAAGAAATTAATTTCAGCTTTAATATACTTGATGTAAATTAAAAAAAATCTATTCTTGTTAAATTTAATTAGCGTAATTAAATATTTATCACATATGTAAATATAGAAATGGAGATTCTTAAAATATGTTATTGTATTTCGGTAGCGCGGAAACAACAGCTGATTCTTAACGGGGAGTTTAGAGAGGGAGACTATGGTTAATGGAGGGGAAGATGCGAAGGAGAACGAATGCGTTTTTGTACTCACCGACAACGTGCGCCGACAGACGTAATCGTGCCACTCTGGTGGCCCTATTGACTGTCAATGGTCGTCTTGCCCGTTGGCAAGACAAAGACATCTCGATCTTATTGTTAGAGCAAGACAAAGACATCTTCAATCTTAGAATATGATGATTGGAAATCGTAAAACACTCAGCGCTTTTAGTAAAAAACGTAATTTTCTTCACGCGAGAACAGACCGTGAGAAAGATGTGAATTTTTCGATAAACAAATCTTGGAAATTTTTCGATTACAAAATTTTTAAGGATATATCGGAGTGGGAGAAGATCTGATAAATTAATTGTCGAAGATAGCTCCTATTCTTTATAAAATCTCAAAAAAGCTAAATATGCAAAAGACGCGGTAAATATTAAAGAAATGAAATTATATATGTCAAACACATTTTTTTTTTTCTTTCGTAATAAATTATTTATTCGATGATTCAAATAAGAGAAGTGATAATAAAAAAAAAAAAAAAAAAAAAATGGAATTTATTTAACACAAGCTCGAGACAAAGAATTGATTCGACGAGTACTCACTAGCTAGACGATCGATCGATCCTCATCACTTAGGGCTCTTCAACACTATTCCAGATCAGGCGAAGGGAGGAGGGTGAAGGAAAGATGGTGGTGAAGGGTGGAAAGATGGCACGCGCGCGGTCACATTGTCTTCCGGACAATTCACCCTCCCGATTTTCCGGATTGGAAGAAAAACGACGTGTAGGAAAAAGAGAAAGACGATGGGGAAGAGAAAAGCGAGCGGTTTTAGAAACGGGAGTTGTCGGGAAAAGGCGGGCAGCTTGAACCACGCCGCTACAACGACTGGCTTGCAGAAGCAAACTCCCCATCTGCTATGTTGCTTGCTGCCCCGACCAACTCCCTGCTGTCATTATGTGTGTTTGTGTGCCGGTCTGTCGGTACACGCATACACAAGCATTTGCTTCGGCCAAGCTGTGCATGGCAGCCGAGCATTCGAACCTCTCGAACGGATATATCTGGAGAATCTCACCTTGCGGATATCGCGATAAGGCGTGGCCTTATCTGTCGATATTAACGAAAGACGAAACGGACGATGATAAGAAGTTTCTCATGTTGAGACCGATACCGCATTACCAAATTACATAATTCCTGAAGTTATGAATTTTTTTCTTCAATTCTTGAATTGAAAATTAAATTAGAAATTATCTTCAACTCGCATCTCATTCTTTTACGCAATTAAAAATATTAATCAATTATCAAGAAATGACGTAAAGCTTGACACAACAGCTGATCAATTAAATATAAACTCCTCGACGTTGAAAGTTATTAAGCACACTCGATACGCATCTCTCCGATAACGAAAATAATGAACACATATTTCTCAAGTATTAAAACGAAAGTTCTCGCGCGCGACCCTTAGCTAAGGAGGAGGGACACGCAACGCAATACGCGCGCGCGCGCGCGTTCGAATACGCGTCGCTGTTTATGTCACAGCTTGCAGCTGCTCGCAGAAGCGGAACACACGGCTTTGGGGATGGCGATGCGTGCCGTAGCAACGGTTGCGCACCACCTGGCCCGACCAAGCCAGCCAGCATCGGCATTGGCGTAGGCCCTCTCGTCGACCAAAGGAACGAGCCTAAAAAAAGGACTAGGACGGAGGGGAGGACACAAAAGGACCCTAACTTTTTGAATTCCGGCACCCTCCCTCGTCGATCCCGTTCGAGTCCTGAAAACCGATCGATGATCCTGAGGAAGCCGTATCTACTCTACGCTTGGATATATATATTCGTTGACAGCACGGAAGAAGAACGAGCGATCTGAATTCGATTTTGTAAAAGAGACGCCAGGCGAATTTTTGATGGGAAAAGATGAATGAACGAAAGATTTATGCGCCTCCCGAATGCGAAGTTTTAATGCTCCGGCAATTTTCACGGGACATTAACATACTTGATCGCCTACGTAGGTAGTTTTCACTCGATTAGGGGTAGCTCAAACAGCGCATCCAGTATTACAGGGTTACACGTCGCTCCGCAACATCAATCATCGGATTAGAATTCTGATCGTATATTTGTCGACGTGTTGCTAAATAATTTAGCAGACTAAATTAAATTTAATAAAGTAATGAAAATAATTAGAATAAAAATAAAATTAATAAAGACGCGCGTCGATGATAAAGGAATGCGAAGTTGCGAAGAGCGAAATCGTTAATCGTTTGGCATGAATCAGCGGGGTTGAACGGTTGCTACGCGCGCGTTTTTTGTTTATATATATATATAGAATTTCCATAAGAGCGAGGGGGTGGCTCTCTGCGACGCGGGACTCCCCCACTATCGTGGCTGCTGTCGCCACCATACCCGCCTATGGGGTTTGCGCGTTGATATCGCAATAGAAGCTCTATCGATCCCGTCGCCAGACTGGCTGTTGTCAGGGGGGTTGATAGCGATATGCAAGCTCTCTGCACGCACTACATACGCAGCTGCGCTAAAAGCTTCGAGCGATTTTAAGCTGAAAACGGCGAGCATAAAAATCAACCGAATCTCTCGACGGTGTTTGCTCGATTAATTTTCATTTCCCGCGCAAATTTTTCGATTAAATAAAATAATTAAACAAATGTGATGAATATATCGCGATGCTTCTTATAAAAAAGAAAAAAAAAATGGCTCGACAAGAACCAAGCCCCTTAATCGCGTAACGCTCTTAGTATACGATAAGCTTCACGGTCCATCTGCTCCTAATATCCCGAAGGGAAGCCACCGGTTGCACCACCTTCGGCTTCCCCTCGTTGCGATCCCCGCGTTACCTTCCTTCCTGTTTCCTTCCTTTCCAGGGGAAATCGATCCTCCCCTTCGACAAAAAAATATCCCGTCACAAGACTCCGCCAAAGTCTATGGGAATTCACATGCAAATTCCCACACTATAAAAGAGAAATAATTAATACACCTATTCTAAGGTCTTTGTCTCACTTTCGCAACGAGTCCTGGCGGGATGACGAATTACGCCAAGTCGCGCGGAGAAAGATGTAATTGGCCGAGAAAACGAAGAAATTAAAGGCAATGACCTCAACGTCTTTAATTCATCCGCTCCGCTCGCTCTCGTTGACACGTCCATCGCCGTCATCGTCGGCGTGCTTGCTGAGTTTACACGAGAGGTCGACGATGCATCGTGATGGCTCTCAACCGTGACAGATGAAGCGGAAAATCTTACTCGTTCTACCGTTTCTCCTCCCGACGGAACAATTCTTCCTTTTGTGCGCCGCGAGATATCATGTTGAGTTGAATTCGATTTAGAACGCGAAGGATACCTCGATTCCAATATTACAACTCGGTTTTGCATATTGAAGAACTGTTTATTATGGTGAAATCTCGGCTAATCGTAAGTTCGTATACACACGCGGAGGAGAAAATGGACGATTTTCTCTCGCTGAAATTGAGACAATGTCTGGGAGGCAGGAATGTCGCGTGGGAGAAGCTCGTTAAAGTGCGATCATCAGTATCGCCTCGGGATACCGTCGATGTTAAATTAGACGCAAATTAGCGTTGGATGAGAGGAGCTTCGATAAGGAACGGCTTCCTCGCGATAATTGCTACTTTAGAATCCGCTGATTGTTTTCACAAATTCGAAAGAAGGAAAGCGGAACACACACGCGTTTCGAGCATCTTTCGGAAACAACAATTTTTATTTATTTTTTTATTATTATTTATTTTTAGATTTATTTTTTTTTAATTCCGCGCAAGAAAATCTTTCGTCAATTTATTTGAAATCTCCATTCTTTTCCTTCCCCTTCACTAAAATACTAAGTAAAGTTACAAACTGGCTGAAACTCCGACAGACTCACGATGACCTCATTAGTTACCGCGCTCGAATAAACGCCTTGGGAAGATATCTGATGCGAATTGAACGATATACGATGCGATGATTTCGATTCCAGCCGTCGAGTGTATTGCGAAATTTTCGGCGATGCTGTGAAAACTGCGACGGTGAATCCGCGCCGTCGTAAATCACGACGGAAAAAGAGATTAAAAGTCGCTGAGAATTTAGCCATGTGTCGATAAACGCCGGTCGTTTACATACAGTGTGGTTTACAACGCCGGCGGTTTAGTTTATCGCGTAAAACCGGTACCTTCGCGGTTCATCGACGCGCCATGTGGGTGGTTTCGAAGAAGCTGATTGCAGATAAATCTACCCGGCGTTCAAGAAGATTACGATGCAAAACCGATATCGCAGGTAATATTGCAAGTATCAATTATCTCGCGATTGCTTCGAATTAATCCGATTATAATTGTATAATTATGCCCAATTTTGGCGTTTGAATCCCGCTCGTTATTTGCCTTAATCGCAGCGATTGTTCTATGAGAAATCGCGCTATCGTAATATACAGGGTAAGCCTAATTGTTCCACGGTGAGACTTTGAAATTTTATAGGAAATTTAATTTTGAACAACGAGTTTCCTATAAACCATGGATCGAGAAAAGATCGAGACTTTCTTAAAAAGTCGGCGCTCAAAAATCACGATTATTTTATATATTTTTACAAATACCAGGAAAAGTATTTTAACAAAAAATATTTATTAGTTTTTTTTACAAAAAAGAAATTTATTAGTTTTATAAAAACACTTTTATATATTTTAAAAATTATCTCAAAATCTATGGAACTTACTACAATTATTTCAATTTTCTACAACTTTTATTTCGATATTTTTTTAACAAAAAAATACCGAAACGAAAGTTGTAGAAAATTAAATTATCTTTCAAATGAGATCAAACTGAATGTAGTACGTTCCATAGATTTTGATTAATTTTCAAAATATATAAAAGTGTTTTTTTCGGCTATCAAAGGCAAACCTTTTGAAGAGTACTCTTCATTTTAAAAATATTCTACAGTGCTATTTTAGCTTTTGCTTAAAAAGCAGATTTATTTTATTTTTATGAAAGAAAAAAATTTTTATTTTGTATTTTTATTAATTTTTTCACGAAATTAATTTGATTTTTTTTTTTTAATTTCATTTTCTCTTCACCATCTGCTCTTCCTGTTACTCTCCTATGATGACTGATTTAAAATAATGCAGAAAAATAAAATTTTTTTTCGGAATAATAAGCAAGATGAATATTAAAAATTAACTAAAGCGATAACAGGATGAATGAAAAGTGTTTTTAAAAAATTTTACGTCTCTTCGTCGATAGCCAAAAAAATACTTTTTTGCACATTTGAAACTAGTTGTCTCAAAACCTATGAAACTATAATTATTTTAATCTCATTTCACTGATATTTATAAAAACGTGTAAAATAACCGTGTCAGAGTATTTTACACGTTAATTTTTTAAGGAAGCATTTATCGACTCATGTTTATAGGAAACTTCTTTTTCAGAATTAAATTTCCTATAAAAATTTCAAAGTCTTGCCGGAACGTTTGAGCCCATCTTGTATATCCTTACGAATCGGTCGAGCAATTAAATACGAAAAGTTCTCGCGAACGTGTCGTCGCGCTAATTGAATTCAATCGCGGGGGTCAGTCGGGAACTTCCTGTGATTAGGACGCGTGGGTGGACGGTGTAGAGAGGATGAGAGGCACTGATCAGACGACGACAGTCGACGAGGGATGAACTCTGACACTCGACAATTAAATCATTTCGTCATTCATTCATTTATTGAGTCGATCGTTGTGGCGCCACGTCGTGGCGCGAATTGCGCGTGGGTCGATCGCGTTGGACTTTTCTCCGCGATACACGGTTATTCTTTTCTCTCTCTCTCTCTCTCTTTTTTCTTTCAATACGACCATCTCCGCGATGCATCTCATCCGTAGGCGGTGAGGTTGCCTCTATCACAATCAGCGAGGAATTGCGAGGATCAGCCGACTTCCGGCGATTAGAGAGCCGGAGGGCAACAAACGCACGCGACAAGAGCTAACAAACGAACGAGGATCGCTTTATTAAGCGCATTCCGGATAATTTATTCGTATGCGAATGATTGAGTAATCGATATGCGCGACTGTTAAGTAATGGTACGTTTCCAGGAATAGATCTTTATTTTCAATAAAGAATTCTGTTTGGAATTTAATTAATCGTATCTCTCCCCGAGAAAATTTCTAAATTAAATTATTAATTATAGATCGAGTTATTATATAGACTTGATCGAAAAGCCACTCGCAAAACCATCGAAGTCGCAACGATGTTGAAGTCCTCAGACTAAATCGAAAGAAGGGTGTGGTTTCGCAACATTTGTTCCATTAAAGTCTAGAGGCGGCTCTCGACTCCCAGGAGTAATATGTGTACCGCAAGTGAAGGGCTCTAGGGGACTCCTTCTATCTCTGCCTCTCTCTTGTCCCTGGAAAAAGTCAATCTCGAGCCAAGGGAATCATCGCATTGGATGTAACTAAGCCTACAATTTCGATTGGAGAAATGAATCATCGCGCATTCGCGATCGGTACATGTTCAAGATAAAGAAAGCTAAAATAAATACGCGTAAACATTCGAGGCGCGCCTTATAGGTCGAGAGGAATTTCTTGGTTTTCCGAAAATAATTTATTCCTTTGTTCTTCATTTATGCGGCATTTGTCCTGATTTTCTAAACTTCTTAGCTCTCGTTGTGGTTTTATTTTTAACGCTACTCGAGGGGGCAACCGTACTTAGCTCGCTACTCCTAGTTCCGGAACTTTAGTTCCAGTTTCTACAGCAATTAACGAGTATCGGCTACGTGCCGAGAGCGAGGAAATGATTCGACGAGGGCTCTTTGAGTAAGGGAACTATATGGACAAATGTTCGCGAATTAAGAAACGGCTTCGCGCCGATGGTGTCTTCGCCCTATTAAAAGTACGGCGAATGCACTTGAGTGCAGCAGAGCACATCCGTGAAGAAAAAGGAAGCCTTAAAAAGGCAGCTCCCCGATGAATCTCGACGAGGGGAGCTCCCTCCTCCGTAGCTCCGTGGCGTATTTAAAATTACACGCGGCGAAAAACGCATCGTTAGGACGTCTCGCTGCGTAATTAGAAGATTTATGCATAGAAGGTACGCGTGAAGATCGTACTGACAACTCTTCTCCACACGGCTTTGCTCCTCTTTTAACTCGAGCAAGTTATATCGAGTGAATCTCGAGTATACGATTTCACATAGAAGGTTTAATTTCTCTTAGAATTTGTTTTACACGGTAATATTTATTCGATTTATTTCGCGAATTTATTAATAAAAAATATCGCTCTTGAAAAAAAAAAAAAGATTGAATTATGCGTTTAAAAATTAACTCGTGATTCGAATCGGCGTTTTCGCGTCTGCTTCTCGAAAAACTCGAGATATTTTTTAATCGATGCTAGTTTATAAAAGACCGATCTTTCACCCGAGCATCCATTACGTAGAAGCAATGGCGGCGGCTAGCAAATGAGCTCCTCGAAAGCTCTCCTCACTCGTATCCTGGATCTTCTGGAAACACTTGACTTGACGACAGATGTTCGGCAGTTACTCTGATTTTTTTTTTTTTTTTTTTTTTTTTTTTTTCGGCTCGACCGTGGAGATATATCGCGTATAGGAGTAACATGCAACGGAGAATGTCTATTCATAACCACGAATACCAACGCGGATCAAAGAAGGTCATTCTAACGCGAGCCTAAACAAGTAAAAAAATACGTACCTAAATTAGAGATGCATAAAATATAATAGAAAAAATCAACAAGCCTCGTTTTTTTTTTTTTCAAAAATTAATATATTTTTTTTAAATATTTAATATCTTTATATTTTGCAAATTATTATAAATATATTTTGCAATATATTTATTGCAAATTAATTTTTTATTATTCCTAACTTTTTAGATAATAGATTTGAATTAAATATTATTATTTTAAATGTATTGTTATGTAATTATTTCTAATTAACAACAATTTTTGTTATGCCTCTAATTGTAAATTATCCGAATCATGTCGAGTTTGATGTAATTTGCCGCAAAAGTCTCATTAATCCATTAAAATTACTTAAAAAAAATTAAATTAAAAATATAAGAACTTTAGTTTTTTTATTTTGTTAACAAAAAATATAAAGAAAAATGTTATATTTAAAAAAATAATGAGAAAAAATAAAATTTGTTTTTTTCTATTAGAAAAAAAAAAAAACAATACATCTTTAGCCTAAATCCTCGTCGTGATTAATTCACATGCAGAGAAAGAGAGAGAGAGAGAGAGAGAGAGAGAGAGAGAGAGAGAGAGAGAGAGAGAGAGAGAGAGAGAGAGAGA
>JBCAUJ010000042.1:1398636-1415097 GCA_038406275.1 Cataglyphis albicans
AGAGAGAGAGAGAGAGAGAGAGAGAGAGAGAGAGAGAGAGAGAGAGAGAGAGAGAGAGAGAGAGAGGGAGAGGGAGACGAGCTTGATGACACGTCGTTATATTTGTCGGGCGCAAAATTGAACGTTTAGAAAATTTTCTTTCAATCGCGTCACGGCAAGCTAGCTTTACGAATCCTTCACGCAACCGAGCACGTGGCGATGGACGCGCGAGTCTGTTTACGAGGCCGCGCTATTAAGACCACGGTAGTTACTTCCGGTCGCTGCGAACGGGGTGCTCACGCACCTTGCTTCCGTAAAGTTCCACTTTCGTATCGCGAGATACGATCCCTTCGCGACGCTCGAGGAAAATAGCGGCTCTCGTTCGGCTTGTTAACGTACGCGATTGTTGTCAATGTTGTGAGGACAAGGGCGAGAGGCAGACAGAAATACACAAATATAGGATGTGTAAAGTGTAGAATATACGTTGACGATGTACGGAATATCCGTTATACGATGCCATTGTTGTGGACATTTTTATGTCGAAGGATAACTCGATCCAGGAAAGCATGATTCTCGAGTATTGTGTCGTCGACCGAAGACTTCCGTTTCCGAATCCGCACGCTTCCGCCAGGCGGAAGTTACAGGCGATACCTGGCGAAATTAATAATCTTTCCGGAGAACGTCAGGGAGGCGGTCAGGGAGAATAGAACGAATGCACGGGAAGAAAGAAGTCATCGAAGATAATGATAGGACGATGATGTCAATGTCGTTAGAACCTAAATAAACATTTTATCTGTCGAGCGATTCTCGTCTATGGCATACGCAAATGAGAGACATTCAGAAAATCAACTCCGTTCTCGATCGACACGAGTTGGAAACCACGGCTCGTCCTGCGCGGTATTTATATCTATTTACGCGGAAATCCTGTCGAGATAAGGCGCGATAACCTTACCAATGTAAAGACAGATTTCGAAGCGCTTTAACACACACGTCGGCGATAAATATCGTTATAATTCACGAACGTTATTCTCTGAGTATCGTATAAGAAGGAATGCATGTGTGCGAACGAAAAGGACTGTTTGGAGGCATTGTCCTGAGGATGATCGTCGAATCCTTAAAATAGGCGGAGAATTTCTCAATTAAACGGTCCGACCAGCTGACCGGGAATACTACGCGGGACAAGCAAACCGGTTCGCGAAACGCTTGTGGGAACAAAGACGGATTTCGTCCGCGGCTCTCTCTGACGTCACACGAAGCGGAAAGTGGGTGGATGGGTGTGTGAGATTGCCGAGTCAGTGAGGACGGTCAGTGATCGCCCCTTGATAGTTTAAATCTTCTTCTACAAGACGTGAACGACTCGCGGGAGACATGCGAAGACCGCAAGAAATTTCATTTCCAGGTACATGATTAGCGAAATCCCACAGGAGATACAGAGATTGAGATTAATTGCTTTAATAAGATTCCATCAGCTTTCTACAAATTTAATATAATTCTTAAATTATTTTAATTTAATTTTTAATTTAATATTTAATTTAATAATTCTTCAATTAATTAAATTCAATATTTAATTTAATATAATTCTTTAAATTAATTTAATTTAATTCTCAAATATAATTCTTGATTGCTAAATTATTTATGTACGATGAAAGAATTATTATTAATTTAATTAAAAGGAATTTAATTGTTGCATTTTGAAGGCGATATAAATTAAATGATGTTTCGATCAATATTTGATTATCAAGTCTTACATACAATAACAATACAAATCAATAAGAATTAATTTTCTAAAATTTATTTGTATATTAAAAAATTAATTAATAACTAAATTCGCAAGTTCAATAAGAGAGCGATAAAGTAAAACGCAAGACTTAAACGTTGAATGACAACTGACACAGATAGCGCATTGTTTGTATTAATCGGACACAACATTATGCAATTTACATTGCAATAATATTTTGTCAGCAGTTTAATGCGTCATCGATCTCTTTCAATGACTCAGATCGGTCGCGAGAGAAAAAAAAGAGATCTTTCCTCAAACCATTAAATCAACTTTGGTCCAGTCATGACATCTGCTACTTTCGGAAATTGTTCTCGGACGAAATTTTCGGAAATGTTTTCTCGTATTTTATCGACAATCAATATATCCCGATTACAGGCAAAATAGAAAAATAAGATAAGAAAAATTGGTGATAAACGATGCGGAAAGAGAAAGAAGTGCAATATTTCAGCTGCGGCCGTAAAGAGAGAAAAAAAGAGTGTGCGATGAGAATGAGAAAGAGGCTGAGAATCTCTGCAACCGAGAAGCGAATGATTCACCAAGCCGCAAAAAGATGAAAAAAAAAAAAGAGGAAAAGCAGAGGAAGAGGAGCAAAGAGTGGTATCCCAGAAGCATCACGACAAGTTACTTTCTTCGTTTCGCTTATTCCGCGGCGCTAATCGCGACGAGAAAAACATACGAAATACTCAATCTTGTATTGGAAATATTTCCCCTATTTCTTTTTCCTTTCGATGCGTTAAAGTTCCGTATTCCGTGATGCGATGAAAAATGCAATACTTGGTATACTTTTAAATATTCCTGTCAGCTGAACCGGAGGTTTGCACGCGAGACAGGAAACGAAATAAATAATTCCAAAAGACAGCAGCGTCAGCTGTTGACTCTAATTCGCTGCGATCGAAAAAAAAAAAAGAGAAAGAAAGAGATGTGAAAGATATTTTCTCGAGTTCAAGTTTGCTTGCAGAACATCATAACACATTACATTGTTTATTTATTTAATTAATATTATTGTTTAATAAAAAACTGCAACTTAATAAATTCTCTTGCAAACTCTTCTTTTGAATTAATTATTAAAGACATTAAATAAATAAATTAAATAAAGATAAAAAAGATATTATTAAGAATAATTAGTTTTTATAAAGTTTTATTATAATTAATAATAGAAGTATTATTTCGCTTTATAGCCTCTAACATAAAATATCTTAGCAACACGTATCCTTTCACAAATCTTTAACGGTTCAAAGCCCTCCCACAAAGGGTTCGCATTGCGTTGGTCTCTTGGAACCTCCCGGTGGAGAAAAATCATTAACGCGTAAAATTCATCGCGCAAGGAAAAGCCTTTGACCTCGATTTCAATCGGCAACAACTGACGCTTTGTCTTCTAGTGAAAGAACTGAATGCTAGAAATCTTCTCGTTTATACGATTATTGGGAAATAGCCCTTAAGGAACTCGGTCATCAGATTACAGTGGAATGTAGATCAATGAGAACATAAATTTAAACGAAAACCTCTTCGTAGAATCAAATTGCGTAGAAAAATATCACGCATGCTTCTCCAAAATATATTAATATTATATATTGTATTATCATGTATTAATATTAGACTGTATATAATTATGTATATCGTTTCGCTTAATATTTTTTTTCATAAACTTTTATCGGAAATATTTTCCACGGCGCTTGCTTTCTCTTCGCGAAATTCATCGTGATAAGAATTCGCGAAAGATGGATAAAAGTCTCGCAAGCAAAAAGGCTGAGGGGGACTTTCCATTTACTTTGCGAGGACATTGTCGTCGACAATGCCAGGTTTCGTAGAAGAGAGAATCATCGAAGGAAGGATATCCGATGAAAATGCCGCGAGGAGGAGGCCAATGAGAAACGATATCCTCTTGTCCTCCGACTCCCTCGCGAAAGCCAATGGATGAACCATTGAAGGAAAAGTCGGTCAGCGATACATAGACCAGGCTTCCCGCGAAATGAGCTTTTACCAAATAGCAATGGAAATGAGCGCGATAATATACGACTCTGAAATCGGGACAGCCGGGAGGAAATGACGCTCCTTTGTGAAGCCAGTGCTTTTCAACCCATTTCTGTCGCATCGCATCAGCCCTGTGTATCGATCCCAGATTATGGATTTATGATTATCCCGGGAAGTGATATTTGTATCATTTTTTTTTATCAGAAATATTTTTTTCTTTCGTAAAAAAAATTTTAATCTGCTTATCGAGATAAATAGTTTCCTATCGCATATAATATGACTTATATTTTCTTTTTGCAAAATTTTTATTTAATTTTGCAAATTTTAATTTAATTTCATTCAAACGGATATGGGAAAAAAATTCTATTGAGAGTTGCTCGCTCTACGAGTACTTTTTAAATATTGCTGGAAAATTGATAGTTCGACTTTTTTTCGAAATATAGCGAAAAGTTAAAGATAGTAGATGCGTCGTCAATTATTGGACTTGTGGTGCGATAAACCGCCGATGGACCGCAGGAAATAAAAGCCAAAATTGTTTCTCGCTCGTTCTAGAGTTTATAGATTCGTTTCTCGATGATGAGAGTTCGTTGCTCCACAATATTCATCGGAGCGATCGATAAATTCAATATTTTACAACATCGATTTGAATGTAGATCATTTTGGCGAGAATTTGCGCGATATACAGCGTGATGTATTGTACTAGTATATTAACATTGCACATTCGATGGATTTGTGGAAATCAATATTTTCTCAATTAAAGTCTCAAAATTAAAATGAGCGAAAGATATGTAAAATACAAAAATATCAAAATTAATATCCATGTGCAACTGGCACAATATATTTCCTGTTCTGTCAATGTCGAAGGAGATCTTCCCGAATGTCATTGACCGATAAAATGGTACGAGATTCGCGTGACATCGCCTGTGATCGTTCGATCGATCGCATGGTCAGCTGTGCGATGACTGGAAAACAAGATCAAAGACAATGAGGGAAGAGATGGAGGTGTGGCTCACCTAGACCCATCTTGCGCTTTAGCTTCTTGAGCACTTTCATCTTGCTGCGCAAAGGTGCCAGGATGTTGTTGTCGCCGCTGTTGTTGTGCTGCGGCGACCCGCTCCCCGGTGCGTGCTTGCCGTGATGGTGATGATGATGGTGATGATGATGGTGCTGATGATGATGTTGATGGTACGGCTCGCCGCTGGTTTGTTGCACGCTCGCGCCGGAACTGCCGACGTGGCTGCAGCAGTGACAGGGGTGGCTGCTTTTGCTGCCCTTGACCACGCACTCTCCGGACACCCCCATAAATGTGGTCGTGCTGCTGCCCGAGAGAGTCAGGCGCGAGAAATCCGCGGCGAGGTGTATGGAGAGATGGAGTGTCAGAAAGAGAGAGAAAGAGAGAAAGAGAGAGAGAGAGAGAGACAAACAGAAGGGCGATAAAGTTAAAGTATGACGTGACTCACTGACGATCGCACTTTCGTACACTGATCGTGAAGACGAAATTATTCCTTCCGTTTCCTTCACACCACTGTGCTCGACTATTGTGAAAAAAGCTACGTGAGGTTTCAGAACGCGGGGAGGTTCCCCGATGACAGGAGAACGACAGGATAAACGAGACGTCAGAAATTAAACGTGACTTGATTGATTCCCCTCTCGTCCTTTTCGAGATTAACGTCTGAACGATCTGTTGTCCGGATCACTGTATATATTAACCTTTAAATCCGACAAGATAGAGAGGAGAGACTGCGTCGTGGAGGACCGCGTGTCACGGCGACGAGAGTGGCGCGTGAATCGCGGACTCGCCTTGCGTCTCCCGTCGAGCGCCCTGGGACGACTGACTGTTTTCCGTCGCGGTGCGCGATAGTATTGCCGCAACGCGCGCGAGCCGCCATCCAATGATAACGCGCCGATCCCCACGCCGATCTCAAGGTGGTGGAAACGCACATGGAGGGGTGAGCTGGCACCTGGTGGACAGCTGCCCCTTACCTGGCCGCGATGCACCCGGCCACCCCGACGCGCCAGACCAGCACACACATCGGTCGCCTGGGGTTAAGATATATACGAGGTTATCGTCGATTGGACGAGAGAAACTTGGACTCATCTCCCCGTTAATTTCTCCGACCTTCAGGATCGGTTCGCACGATTCTTTTCCTCGTAATTTTACACAATTCTGTCCCGTCGGGCGAAGTTAATGAGCAAAAGAAACTAATTATATATATGGCAATTAAAAATGCATTTTAAGAGCGAGTCATTTAATCAGAAACTTAAACTAGCTGAAGCTGCAATGTCGTGTTTTAATTTTACTAATGATATTTATCTTAGATTATTTTTAAAATATTATTAAAAATACTTTTTTTAATCACCTTTATAATTGTTTACAGAAATAAATAATAGTAGCAAGTCAATGAAAGAGAGATCGCCGCAATAATCATTTGGTCTCGGAGCATATCCAGAAGAAAGATCGTATTTCCATGAGACTCGAGATGCATCTCTTATCCCATGACGGTACAAACCGAGATCGTCGCGAACTACAAATTATGTAATAAAAAAAAGGGCAAAATGATATTCGTGACGAAAGAAAATTTTATACAGGTACCCATATATTCCATTGTACTTTAAACTCGTTCAAAATTACGTGCTTGGCGTCTCGTTTGATTTCCATACGGGCTCCTTTAAGGATGACATAGAAACGATTTATATTAATACGATAATATAAAGAAAATATTTTTTTAACAGCGACCAAGTTAACGACGTTACAGGAGAGAATGTACGGCAGGTCCTTAGAGAGATCGCTGCGTCACCGTATTTTTTCCTGCAGGACGAAATTCAATTCGCGCGAAGGAGACACCGAATCGACTTACTCGCGAAAAGAAACGTCGTTATGGCCGGAGGGAATTGGATCTGTATCGAGTTGACGAGGTGAAATCGAAGTCCCGACGATCGATACAAGAATGGATACTCGCGAGAATCTCGATAGTTTTTATTTCTTATCCCCCTGATATCTCGCGGGCGATAAAAACATTAATAATTAATTAAGTGACGTAAAATTGAGTTAATTATTGATTTTGATTCTGATAAGGAGCTGGGAAAATTATAATTATGACGCTGCTAAATATAGGTATAAAGTCCGAGGAAAGCGTAACCCTTCATATCGATGACCTCGTTCATACTTCTCGCCCCATTTCGCTTTATGCCGTTAAATGACTTGTATTCTGCGCGACCCCATCATCGGTAAACTCGAATTTCGCGTGGAAGAACCAACAGGTTGCGGTATCAGCGCAAGGTGCGCACGATATATTATGCACCCTTGCAAAGTACAAGCACTGTGGCCGTTATAAGAGATCGGATAAGAACTCTATCGCCACTTATTGTTTTTCTTCGTCATTACTTATGGGAAAAAAAATTTCGTAAACCGATCGATATTTTACGCGTGCTCGTTAAATAAATGCGTGCAAAAATATTAAGCAAAAGAGAAAGAGAGAGAGAAAGAGAGAGGGAGAAGTCGCACGAAGAAAATTACCTGCATAGAATAAGACAATAGTCTGAACAGTAACACAATAGCGCCGCTTTATCAGCATCATTCATTGTTCTCGCGGATAACGAGAAGAAACGTCAAACGCCAGGCGAGACGTCAAGTGAAAATCAATGGGATTCTCCTTCTTTATACTTTGCATGGGACATGAAATACGTACTCCACGCGGTACCAACGTCGAGAGTAAAAAAGACGGGCGCGAATAAGAGTTCAGATCAAACAGATCAGACGTACCTAATACGGCACCTACGCGAGGTACGCGATTACCTCGAGGAAAAGAGGGCTTGTCACGCCGCGCGGTTTCCACGCACGGTTCTCCGCTCCTTCGCCGCGCGTGCGCGTGTCACGCGGACATTTTATTCATTCTTGCATCCGCGTGATATTATATTCGTACGGGAGGAGGAAAAGAAGAGGGAGAATAAGCCATCCTCTCTCTTTCTCTTTCGTAAGATGGGAAATATGCCCACGGCACCGTGGCTGCGGCTTCCTTTCTTGCACATCCTTTTCGATCGACACCGGCGTACCTACTGCGATTACACGTAGTAACGGGCGCCGTTTGTTCGTCTCGGATTCATTCATCAAACGAACGAAAGATTTAAAGCCGTCTTAAGTTTCGAAAACTTTGTTTAAAACGCATCGAGATAATTTTACTTAACTGTAATAATAAAATGTAATATGTAAAAATAAGATTATATATATATATATATTTTTGTTTCAAATTCAATTTTCTATAAGAAGTTTCACCTCATCAGTTTATCCTGAAATTTCATTAATCTGACTTGGAACACTCTGTATATTGATTTTTTATACGAACGACGGGAGATATCTTTCAAACTATTTTTCGTTTTTTTTTTTTTTTATAACATTACGCTCAGCTCTGCTTTTCACATCCTGAAATTCACGCGTCTATGCGTGCGCGGTCAACGAGATGCATTATCATCATCGCATATACCGACGTGCAAAGAGAACGCGTGCATATAAATAACCGCATACGGGCCATCCAGTGCGTGCGCGTGTACTGAGTCGTTCACGTGCAGGGAACAATATCCACGCTTTTCACATGGCGTGCCCACGTATAGCGGGGGATATAATGAGATACGAGTGTGGAATTAATTGAAGGAGCGTCGTAAGAAGTTCTTTCTGGGCGTCTCATAATTATCTTCTCCTACTGCGTCGTAATTAGATGGTTAAATCGTTCGCCACTTACGTTAGCCGAATGATAGATTTCGTATAAATACGAAACATTTTGCATCTATCGAAACGGATAATCGCAGATACTAACTAAGGTCACATACATACATTATCTTATTTTTATTATATTTGATTATATTTTTATTAAATTTATTTTTATTATATTTTTATTTTATTTTTATTAAATTTTATTAACTCCAAATTGTCTCCACATATTTAAATATATTTATGCAATATATTTATATATTGCACAAGTGATTATAAAATTAAATAAGCAAACGAACACAATTTTGCATCTCTGTATATTTGATTTAACATTTCTTATATAAAACAAAATATAATAAAGTTATAATATCTTTTGCGTTAAGAATTTTTCGACGTCGACAAGTGAATGCTGATGTAACGTCTCGTTTACCCTTTATTCCCGTTTTCGCGGGGGTACATGTAAGACCTCGCAAATCCGGCCACAGCCTCGAGGAAACGGAGACACGCCTCGGTAGCTCACTCGCCACGTTCACGGAACTTAAAATCCGACCGGCGATACGTTTTGGAGAACGCTCGAAGAAATACGTAACATATAATTTACTCGACGTTCCCGCAAAAGTGCTTGAATTCAGTATAAAAGTTCGATTCATAATATCTGCGAAATTTATTCTCTCATTTTATACGAGATAAAAAAATTCTTCTAAAAGAAAATAATTAGTTTTGTGCGTCTCTTCTCGCAATTGCATTTATAAGGATGTGTATGTCATATGTCAAAACATTGACAAGAGCATGAAAATTTCATAGATTGTTCTACTATTTCTTTTGAGTATCTGGGCAAAACCTGAGCACAATTTTCTTAACGATTTGGAAATTAATTAAATTTAAAGTATTAATTATTTGCATTAATTTTTCTCGACAAACTTGACAAGAAAAAAGTATATATTTCTAGTAGAATAAAAATTTTCACATGTATTAGAATAAAACTATGATAAATATTTGCACAAACCTTGATTCATTCATTTAAAAATTATTTACTAAAAATCATAATAAAATATTTATAATAATCTAAAATCTTCCTGTAAATTCCTCGTTTCTTTATTTCTTGCAGTTAATTTCAGGGAGTATTTATGACCAAAAAAAAAAAAAAAATGTAAATAGCAAAAAATATTTAAAATTTAAATTTACATCTATTTTCGTTTACGAAGACGTTAAAAATCATATTATAATCTTTTGTGATACTTTAATATTCTTTCGGAAATCCAAATTTATTTATTTAATTTACTAAATAATATAAAACAGAGATAGATAAAAAAATAAATTTTTTTTTTAATTTCGATAATTTTGCACAGCCAAAAAAATCCTTAATTTTCCGATCACCCATTTTCAGTAAACAATCGAATGACAGCGAACTCGCTGCAAGGGACCCGAGTGTCTTTTCGCAAGACTATAAGGGGTTGCTCGGTCCGGCATCTGTCTGCCACGTCGTCTCGACATTCGCGACGTGCCCCTCGACGTGCAAGCAACGGCGGCGAAATCGCTCGGATCGCGGCGCAGATGCGTTTCCTTATAGGGATTCCCAGCGGCGAGGATGTCAGCGGCCGGCGGTGCGGCGATCCGTATGTATATAACATAATGTGAAATAGCGGAAGCAAGGCGGATGGCAGGAAGTCGGAGAGACTGGCGCGTGCGCCGCGTCGCTCTCCCTCGCCCTCGTGAAAATATAGAAGGCGGAGGGAGCGGTGGAGAGGCGGGAGGAGAGAGAGGAGCTAGAGGGAGGGGAGATTTTAGAAGTGTATTGTCGGCTCGGATTACTATATACATATATATATATATATATATTATACACGGCATCCCCGAAGAAGGGAGACGGATCCTCCAACGGTTGCTAACCTCCCCCGTGGCTCTCGATTTTCTCGGCGTCGCAGCTGATCCCGCGACCGCAATATTTCGATCGACCAATCTCATATTTCCAACGTAAGTATATATATCTTTCGCGATCTCTCTCTCTACTTCGTCGAGTGAGTTGCGATGAATTCGTCACCGTTGTATAATTATTATTTGAAGCTGTTTCGTCGCGTAATGAACAGACGACACGCGAATTTTATGAGAATTATCGAATAAATTATAATTAATAAATTTGACGTAACGAGATTCTGAGTTTCGCGATCTCTCGCATTCCCTTTTAGTTAGCTTGGTGTGAGCGTAGTGTCAAATAATGAGGCACAATGGTCGGCAAGGAGGCCTGGAATCTCCTCGTTGCTTTGAGCGAGGAAGCGGAGATACGCTTGGCAACGCTTAGGTAGAATTGACTCTCGCGTCGAACCGGCAATGCGTCTGAAAAGCAATCCGTTCGAGTACGATAAGTTTGGGCACTATTATCAGCGCACAATCTCTTGTAAGAGGTACGCGTGCAATGCTCTTCTTGGCAATGTTACGGTCCCATTCATAATTCTGCGTGTCTTTCGAAAGTAGCGTTTCCGGAGAAGAAGCGAGCTCTCATTCAAGTTTAAAAATAATGGAAGAAGGCGCAAACGTGTTTTAGAGAATATAATATTAATTTTAGAAATTAATATTACAATCCATGAAACGAGAGATGTGATTATTGCACGATGCTGAAATTAAATAGGCGTAACAAAAAATTACGCGTATTAAATATTTATATATTTTGAAGTATATTTTGACGTATATTCTTTTTTTCTCTTCGCTTTTATAACGCGTACACATGCGACAATATTACAGATATTAAAGCACAATGTGTGCTTTGACATGCTATGCGCTTTAAGAGGTACGGCACTGAAGACACGGGTCTCTAGATCAAGTTGACCTCATTGTACCACAATCATCCTATTATCACTCAATTTGTCGGTGTAGTACACGTGTACGAGATATTATAAAGAAAGTATCTTGTACTTAATGTCATTGAGAATGTTGTTAGGAAAGTAAGAATAATTGTCTTATATAAATAACTTGCATCTTATTTATATCATTAATTTATATCATTAATTCTATCGATAAGACAACTTATTAATGGTTATTATATTATTATATATATTATTATATATTTTATTATAGCACTTTTCGATCCATATTTATAAGAAATTTTTTATTCAGAATTAAATTTCCTATATAAAATCTCAAAATCTCACCGGACGTTTGAGTCCACCCTGTATATATATATAATGAAAATTATTTTTTCGCAAAATTCAATTTGTGTTGCAAAGATAAATTTTAATTTAATACTTGAATTATTACTCTTGTAACAAAATAACTTATATATTATAAATTAGCGTTTGAGATTAAATATGGATTGTTTCCAAGACACGCGTAGATATCTGTGCGAAATGCGAGCAATTCTAGGAACGGCGTTTTAATTTTATTCGCGGTACAATTAAACACATGTGCCGGCAGCTGCATACGGGCGTTATCCTCTGTGTGTCGCGTAATGATCCTTCAGCTGTCACCATATGATTCGAGACGACGAAATGCCCGCTCTCTCATTGCCACGGACAATACCTAAGTGCACCTGTCCGGCGATGCCAGGAAACTCCCGATGCTATGTAATACTCTCTAGCGTCAATACATGAGGAAGGAGAGAGACTCTTTTTTCTCCTTCGTGCGGGTCACGGCTTTATCGGACATTCGCTGATAAAATTCGAATGGCTGAACCGATCGAATCGGCGAATTTAAATTCGATAAGGAGGTGCGTCGTGAAACGAGGACTTTTATGTTGCATGAGACGTTGCTGATAAGGGCGGCTCGAGACTAAAGATTTAGGAACACATATAGCGCATAAATAAGGCGATGCTAAATAAACGCGCAGAGATAGAGCGGCGACGCAAGAAGAGCAGCCCGAAAACACTAACGTACGAAAAGTGTACGAGGGACGGTTTGTCGAGCGAGTTTAAAAGGCTTTCGCAAATGGGATTAAGTAAGGCGCGAGAAAAGCGCGCGAGAGATACGGACGACTATTAAGGAACAATCGCGTGAGGCGTAATCGGCTTTTTGGTAGCGACAAAGGAGACTATTATCTCGTTGCTCAAATAAACCGCTTATCGCCGCCCGTTATATAGACCAAAGGATAGGCTGAATCAAAAGTAATCTACAGAACGTCCAGTAATGATTTTTTAATCTGTTTCTCTAATCTCTTTCTAATCTCGCCTACTTATCGATATTTTAATAATACTTTCCATTTGACAAGCACGAATTTTTTTTCCAATCGTCCAAATTCTAAGTCACAGAGGAAGTGCATTACAAATATCTCTAGTTCAAAAGCAAAGAATTGTAGAAAATTATGTTGCTCTTTCAAAGATGATTCTTTTATGTACAAAAGAAAAGAAAGATTTTATTTCAATAATAACTCTTCATAAAAATTTAAAATTTTTAATATCATTTACTTCGCAAAAATGTACTATAGGTATCGCGAATTATATATTTGAAGCAAACGAATATATATATATATAATCAAAATTCACTTGAGCTTTGTCTCGTTTCCCGCGAATAATTCAGATGATCATGTTTGAGGCAATTCATTCAGGCTACACGGTATTCAGGAAACGTCGTCGAAAGGAGTAGCATGGCCATGCCGTTCGCCAGGAAGTTCGAGCGCAGATCGCGTGATTATCGGTATATAACGTCTGCTAATAAAATGCAACATTCCAATAACCACACGGAAAAGCGAGCACGTGCCCCGCAATAGTTACGCCACAAGTGAACGGCATATGTAGCTTCGTTGTTGTTGAGCGACTACTGATCCATTGCACCTGGCACGCGCGCCGCCAACAACGAAGAAAGTTTAACTGTTTTTTTTTTTTTTTTTTTTTTTTCACGCGCCATCGATTAAGACACGAGCAACATTTTTTTTTTTCAAGTCGTATATATCAATGTAATTAAGGAGGTTCTCCTTATCGCTCATTTTCGTCCAATGTGTGTCAAGCGAATCTCATTTAGGTGTGTTAAAGGGAATGAAGGGACGAATTAGAATTCCGAATTCTTTTTGGGAAATAATTTTTTTGAACGCCGATCCCAGAAGGTGGATTTCATTCACTATGCGCGCTCTGGCGTAGTTACGCAAAGCAGATGTTCGAGATCTTAAAAGATGAAGACTTCCCACCTTGAAAAAATGCTGGGACGATGAACAGGTGCTCGTAAAAAAAATCTCCTTTAGAAGTTCAGAAATCGATCTTTGTGCGAGAAAGCCTGATTTTATTTTAACTCCGTATATTTGTAAGTTTAATCGATGATTATTTTCAAATTATTAAACAGACAGTTCTAATTAAAAATGCGCAGAACTTTCGAGATGTCAGGTGCGCCTGACTGACGTTAGATTGCATCAATTTTCTTCTCGCACAGCTGGTCGCCTCTCGGCTTTTGTCATTCTTAAAGAAGAGCGAAAAAAACTTAGTAGTCGCTGGTGGACCAACACGTCCATTCGATAATAGCTTTTTAAATCGCTTCGTATAGTCGAAAATCTTCTATCTACGAATTTTTACCGAAAATCACAGGGCGTAATACGCAAGGACAAGATTGGTCTTTGCTAAAAACGCAGATGGATTCGTCGAGAGATTATTCAAAAATTCGTCTTCAGAAAACTTGGCACGTGCGTGAAAAATTACATCATTATATAAAATAATTTGGAAGCAAAGCAAGACGAAAAATAAATTTCTTTTTTCACGCATTTCTTTTTCTTTCTTCTTTTTTTCGAGAAATTCATCGTGATTCGTCATATTACCTAAAATAGATGATCAAATAGGCGGGGAATCGATATTTATGATTAAGAAATATTGAAATCGTGCGGAATGCCAATATATGAAAAAATATTAATTAAATTTCTCGATATTAAGTAAGACGATAAGACATACGATATGCATCCCTTTTAAACGGCGGCTTTTTTTATACCTACAAAGATGACGGAACATTTTTCAGGGCACGATGCAATATCTGTCCTCGACTTTAAATCACCGGAGCAGGTAAAAAGACCCGAGAAATCACTCCTCCAGCTGAGTTTCCTATCAAAACAAAACTTTCTAGACATTTAACTGTGAACCGCTATTTTCTTTCTTCATACGTAAATAATTTTTAATAATAATTGCGCATAATTATCACGCAACGATTAATTATCAATAATTATCAAAAATTAACGTTATTATCACGGTCATTATTCCCCCCTCCCAAAAAAAAAAAAAAAAAAAATTATTACCGTTATTATATCTTATTCCCTCGTGCTCGCTGACCATACAATATGTACAAGCTTTCACACATAAACTTTCTAATTAAAGCGCTCTTTTCTCGATTCCACGCCACACATTTTTCCAAACATTCATTGCTTCCTCAATTATAAATAAACTCTTAATCGCCCTGGATCGCGTTTCCACCACTCTTTAATCCCTCTCGGCTATTTCGCGTGGCGCGGTAGAACTTTCCTCCCGTGACAAAAGTATGCTCCTTCGAGAAGCGGCTCGACAAAGGCTGCTGTCAGAAAGGATGCGTGGCAGGTGCGTGCGCGTGCCCGTCGTCCAATAATATTTGACCGTCGCGCACCACGCGCGTGTGCGTGTACATTACATTTTACGAGGAAGCACGCACATGAGACGAAGAGGGAGGGGGAGGGGGAGAAGGGGGGGGGCGGAACGGCGGGAGGAGGATCGCGATGCACCTTGCAGCGGCCTCAATTCCATTGACAGAATTCCCCGCTTGAGTTTCCTTGTACGTAACGAAAAGGAAAAAGAGAAGGAGATTCCTTCGCGCAATTAATTGCACGCTCGATGCCGATCGTCGCCGGAGATAAGCGACGGCGACATCGAGAATTCGCTTTCTTCGTGCAAGGTGGAGAGCCGTTTTTTTTTTTCCATACTTCGATGTCTTTCGGGAGAAGATCTCGTCCAAAGGCGCGTAGTTAGAGTAGCACATTTTGTTTGTTTACAAGCAAGAAGTTTGAATAAAAATTTTGACAACATTAATTATTCGTGAATTCTTTAAATTATGGAAAATTCTTCTTAAAATTCTTTAAATTATCGAAGAAATATTTCACCGATAATTTCATCATATGTATGAATTGTCCACAGGTGACGTTACATCTGTTATTAATAATGTACGGACATCACATACTAATGTAAGCTCGATCGATGAAATTGTATACGCGAGATATTCAAACACACGTGTCGTCAGAGAAGCTATTATAATCTCTTGTAAGAATTCTTATAAAAATATGATTTATTTATAATTTTTATTCCTTGTCATTTTCTTTATAAATTAAATGTAAATAAACTACGTGCCCGTTCGAGTTGCTCGTCTCGCTGCTGAATGATACCAAGGCCGCGATGTAAACATTAACACGCTATTGTTTATATGCCGCGAAGGCCACATACCGCGTATAATATTTGATAATTTGGAGATACTGGAACTCATTGGTTTTCTTTTTTTTTCTACGATTCGGGAATTCGTGCCGAAACCGACCATACCTTAACGGGAATTGAGTCCGCGGACGAATCCGACAGGTGATTAAGAAAGCGATTAACGCTGAAACGGGAATGTTTACGCTATCCAGTTATCGTCCACCCGATATAGGATAGCGATCTCGTTGCAGGCTCTGTTTACAGATCGCTGAATAGCAAGCAGGCGTTTGATTGCATTAATGATGGAATTTATGCGAGTAAAAAGGCGATCATTTTACGCCTTAGTTTGAGCTTGAAGAGAGAGCTGTTATTTATTTTTTTTCGTATGAATAAAACGCTGAATTGACAACGAACAGTATTATTTAATTTTAACGAACGATATTTAATTGAGAAAAAGGCTTGCGATTCTATTTTTGTTTTCTTACACTATTTTCTTTATTTTCTTATCACAATAAAAGTCTGGAGAATTTTTGTCGATCCCATGATTCATTATTATCTTCAATTCATTATTATATTCATTCTTATATTCATTATTATATTGTCGCGAATTCATTATTATATTGTCGCTAAATCTACATGTAAGTTACATAATGTAACATAAATATATTAAGCCTTGTAAATTTTTAAAATAATAC